>JAYMTC010000317.1:0-12742 GCA_036897605.1 Melianthus villosus
AATTAGTAGAAAACGAGCTGAACTCAGTCACATAAAATAAATTAAAAATGATAGTATTGATTTTAAGACGATTTTAAAAGTTTATATATAAAATTAATTCATTTTAAAGTTCAAGTACTAAATTAAGACAAACCACGCATAAGTGTTTAAACCTTCTTATACCGTTGAATATAAATATAAATGTTTAATGCATGAGCAGGGGACATTTTTAATTTTAGCAAATTGAATAAGCAGCTGTTAATCGGTCTGAACATCAGTTCGATTATGCGAGGACACGAGTCGACCGATCAACCCTGCGATAAACATAAGACGACGACAGCTTCTTCGAGAAGCGTTCCTATTTTCCTTCTTTCTTGTCCTTTCTCGTTTAGATTCCCTCACCCTTTCCCTTCCCCTGTTTCTTCTCTTTAAACCAGGAAACCCAAACAAGGGAGTTTCAGAAAAGCAAAGATTCAACCTTGATTTCCAAGCAAGCTTCGATACTTGAACGATTCATTATCATAAACAATCCCTATTCACCCATTTACCCAAAATTCTCTTATTTTCCTTCTGATTGTGATATATAGTACTAGCAGAGTTATTTACTGGGTATTGGCATTGTCAATGGCGGTGCCTGTGGAGCAGCCCTTCGTTGTACAGTTGATTGACGGCAACGGCGAGTTCAAAGTTGCTGAGCTCGACGAATTTGTAAGGAAGATTAAACTGGTCGACTGTGGCCTGTCTTATGCTGTGGTGGCGATCATGGGTCCGCAAAGCAGTGGTATGTGTTTTAGTGTTGAGCTAAAGTTCAGTTTCCGTATATTGGATACTCTGTTGTTGAGTTTTGGGAAGTGGCATAATGGGATTTTAAGCATGAATTTTTTAGGGTGATGAAATTTTGAGCTTAAATTTTTTAGATATTGTGCTACAGACAGCCGAGCAGTGTTAAATTCCGGTTCCTCCTATGATCGGTAGGAGATTGATTTCAATTGATATTATCATCAAATTTTATTTATTCGATATGACATGACCATAAGCAACTGCCTTATTTTGATAATAGAGAGGTGACAAGGGATTAATTTGCTGAAGGTTTAAGTAGGGTTTATGTAGGTGATTATATCTTCTGCTTTAGGGTAAGTTGAGTCTTAAGTATTAAAGCAGAAGGATCTCATTTTTGTTCTTTATTTCGCATTAAATGGAAGTAGTTATCTGGTTTTGTTCTAGTTTTTTATTCTTTGTAGAGATCAATGAGCAGACAAAACTTGTACTTTCGGTCAGCAGATTTATAGGAGAGAAACTTTTAGTTTGGAAGTGTAGTTGAAAGAGTTAAAGAGTACATATGGAGCGGAGATAGCGGTGCATCTTTTGATTACTTGTAACCAACCAAATATGTATGTTTATTTTCAACTTTTTTTTACTCTACTGATACTGATATGTTTTACTCTTCGTGCCTCCCGTCGTCCACAAACTTAACAGGCAAAAGCACCTTGTTGAATCATCTCTTTTATACCAACTTCAGGGAGATGGATGCATACAGAGGAAGGTTAGTTTAAAAGGTCTTCCTAGGTCTGTAGTTTCAGTGGGAGATATGTCATAGCTTTCTCTTTTTCCGTTACATTTTTCGAGTCCCATTTGCATGCACCAAGGTTTGAAAGTTCTAAAGAGGTAAAATTGTATTGCAGAACTCAAACTACCAAGGGCATTTGGATAGCCAATTGTATTGGCATTGAGCCTTGCACCATTGCTTTGGATTTGGAAGGTACTGATGGGAGGGAAAGAGGCGAGGTAATCCTTTCTGTGTTAATTTTTTTCCTTGTGTCCACTGAATGAGAGAGTCAAGCTTCCTTTTTTAACCAAAAACTGCATTTTCCATTTTCTTCATATTTTTGCATGGTTCCCTTTTCCAGGATGATACTACATTTGAGAAACAAAGTGCTCTATTTTCTTTGGCAATTGCAGATATTGTTCTCATAAACATGTGAGTTTTAGTACTATTGTGTTCCAGTGGCTTAACTCCCTTGATGATTGCTTGATCCGGTTAGAATTAGGAGTAGCCTTGGGCCTCAGAGGCCGAGACTACAATAGCAATTGGTCTCAGTCAGCTTCTTGATTGAGACAATTACGTCTGGTCTTCATAATAGAGCGTTTTCGATATAGTACCTGTTAATACAACCTTGACGAATAAATTAGTGGATGGCCAAACTTTAAATTAGTCCTTGAGAAAGCAGGCAAAGCTTCTGGTATATATGGCACAAAAGTTTAACAGGGCTTAGCCCCAAACTGTATATATTCATGAACAGATTATTAAATTTTGTGTAAATTGAGTATGTTCCGATAATGATATATGGACTGAAAATAAGCTAATGTTTAGATTGATGTCTGCTTGCATCTCAAGACAAACTTGGAAATTCGTATTTAAAATATTTTTGTCCAGAGTGGGGTGGTTTCTACTTGTAAATATACCAGTGGAGGTACATGAATACTATCTTCTTGTCCATGTATGGACAATTGAACATATTCGCCAAATACATATATGTGTCTATGAGGGTGTGCGCATACGTGCAGCCAATCACACAGTCACATGAATACACTCGAATATTGATATAAAGATTTAATTGCATATCAAATGTAATATGCAGGTGGTGTCATGATATTGGCCGGGAGCATGCCGCTAATAAACCTCTTCTAAAAACAGTTTTCCAGGTACTACTCTTTAAATGTTTTTTATTTATGAAATTGTGACACAGTGGATTCACTATTTATGATTACCTGGTTCTGTACTTGTACAGGTCATGATGCGTTTATTTAGTCCTCGCAAAACAACACTGCTCTTTGTTATACGTGACAAGACAAAGGTTTCCTACCTTACTTGGTAAATTTATTATTGACAAACAAGATTCAACCTTAATTTGCATCTTTCACTTGTAGACCCCGTTTGAACATTTAGAGCCCATATTGAGGGAAGATATTCAGAAGGTAACTTTCTCATTTTTTTATATCAGATTTCTACAATCAATTTATTTTCTTCAGCATTTTCATAATTTAACTTATTGCAGATATGGGTTGCAGTTCCTAAGCCTCAGATCCATAAAAATACGCCTCTCAGCGAATTTTTTAATGTATGGTATCTTTTTCTTTTTTTCTTTTTCAATTTTTACCTATCTTGTTTATATGTTACAGGGGATACAGGCCGAACTTTGTCCTTCGTCTTTCTGATTAGAAATTTTTTGTTCAGGTGGAGATCACTGCTTTATCAAGCTATGAAGAGAAGGAGGCAAAGTTTAAAGAGGAGGTATCCATTTTAATATAGTTAGAGTCTTTAAGAATCTATAGCATACTTATCATACATTTTTTTTCCTTTATTGTGGATTTAACTTATGAGGCGTGCTCGACTATTACCTTTTTATTGTCTTCCAAGAATTTTCTTTGTCAATACTTTGCTGAAGTAATCATGGTTTTAAATTCTTAATGCCGAAGATCTGGTGTAATTATTTGAATGGATTTATGTCTATCCTAAGTTTACAATAGCAGTTATAGGCTAACAGCCTTCTATATGATCGTACAGGTTGCTCAATTGAGAGGGAAATTTTTCCATTCTATTTCTCCAGGAGGCCTTGCAGGTGATAGAAAAGGTGTTGTCCCTGCCTCGGGATTTTCTTTCAGTGCACAGCAAATCTGGAAAGTTATAAGAGAGAACAAAGATCTTGATCTACCTGCACATAAGGTACTACTTTATTGTCCTTTTACTGTGAAACTATTTTTGAGTTCTCATACGCCTCTCATAATTCTGACTTTTATTAGGTAATGGTTGCCACTGTTCGGTGTGAAGAGATTGCAAATGAGAAACTTCATTGTTTGAAGACGGATCAGGTACTCATCTATACGTCTTAATTGGAATTGCATTTAATCTTATGACGGTTACGTGCTAATTGATTTGATGCAGCGCTTGTTGGCAGTGGAGGAAGCTGTTCAAGCTGGTCATGTACCAGGTTTCGGGAAAAAGCTCAGCTCAATTTTGGAAACTTATCTCTCAGAGTAAATTCACATCATTTTCTTATGTAGTTATGATCGTGTCCAAAAGATTATGACTTAGTTTATCAACATTGTAACCTCCTATTTCTTATTCTTTGGACAACGCTCACTGTTTGAACCAAGATTGTATATTTTTGTCAGTCCGTATATTGTTTTCTTGTTTATGTAAGATAATTGTTTTAATGAGTTTTTTTTTGCTCATGTGTAGTGCTAATGTTTCATAGTTGACATGATACTATTCTTGTTCAGTATTTTTTGGTCTTTCTTTTCCTAATGCACTGTGTTTATCTTTGTGCAGATATGACATGGAGACGATATACTTTGATGAAGGTGTCAGACATGCCAAACGAGAATTCTTAAAGGAAAAAGCATTAGATGTAAACTGCCTGCCATGTTTATTTTATCATAACTGCCATTTTAACATATCACCAAAATACCACAATATCACGATGTGCGTGTGTGAATTGATAAAATAAACTGTGGTGGAGCTGGACAACTTAGAATAAGGATTTTTAGTATTGGTCACCTTGAAAGTGGTCGGGAGAAGTATTTTGCTTTGTTAGCATATGTTCTCATTTTATTTTACACCTTTTGAATTACCCAGTTAATTCACCCTGCTTTCACTACTATGTTGGGACATCTTCGATCTAAAGCACTTGAAAGTTTCAAAGCTAAAATGGTTCAATATCTGAGCAAAGGAGAAGGATTTGCTATTTCTGCTCGTACCTGTTATAATTCTTGCATGCGGGAGTTTGATCACCAATGTGCAGGTAAAGTCATCTAATTTGTAAGATGGTGACAAGCTTGTTTGTAGTAAAATTAAATTTTAAATAAGTTCCATCTATATAATTAGTACTCACTAAATATAGTTTTTGGACTGAAATATAACAACTTCATTTCAAATCGTTGATATACAATTCAAACTTGTCACATCAATAAATATACGAGTGAATTGATACCTCCTATTAAAAGATAGGAGGTATATATATTGAGAGCTGTAATATGGGGGGTTTTGTATGTGATACCTCCTATTAAAAGATCTGGAAATGGCTGTAGGTAGAAATAAAATATTTTCAGTTTTTCTTGCATTATACGGATCATTGTGATCTTCCGGCCATTTAATAACAAAAACGTGATTTTCTTTTGTGTAACAGTCAACTTGAGATTATCTCTCCTTATGCATATGAACGTGCACCCACGTGTTCTACAATCAGCAGCTTTTATTCTTCACACTTATTTGTAAATACGAGTATATTTTACAAGATACAAGCACACATTTCCATCTAGTGACTTATTTTCCTTTTCAGATGCTGCTATTCAACAGGCTAATTGGGATGTTTCAAAAGTTTGCGAAAAGCTTCAACGTGATATTCAAGCGCATGTATCCTCTGTTAAGATGGAAAAATTGTCAGAAATAATGGTGAAGTATGAGGTGAATTATTGCTTATAGAACAATTCATTGAATTATCTCATTCCTTTCTAAGCTGAGGTTTTATTTAGAACATAGCTTTTATGTATACGTTCAGTGCAATATAAACTCAGATATCATGATTTTCAGAAACGTCTTAATGAAGCACTGATTGGACCTGTAGAGTCCTTATTTGAAGCTGCTGGGAGAGACACATGGGCTTTAATAAGGAAGCTTCTTAAGCATGAGACTTTCGCAGTTGTTTCAGACTTTTCAAGTGTCATTTCAGGATTTGAGTTGGACCAAGAAGAAATTGACACAATGGTGAAGAACTTAAGGGATCATGGGAAAAAAATGGTGGAGAAGATAGCACGAGAAGAAGCTGGCAAAGTTCTGATCCGAATGAAGGATAGGTGCCAGCTTGTGAATGTTGTTCCTTCTTCTCATTGATCATTGTTATCTAGTTGTTTATTATTTTGGTAAATGCTTACAGGTTCGCAACAGTGTTCAATCATGACGACGATTTAATGCCTAGGGTTTGGACGGGTAAGGAAGACGTTAGAGCAATTACAAAGGAAGCCCGTAGTGAGGTATTTTGCTAGAAATTTTCATGTATATGACTCCAACCCTAACTTTACTTTAATGCTCGACGTCTTCAATCATCATTTTAGGCTTTGAAGATTTTGCCTGTATTGGCCGCTATACGCTTGAATGAGAAAACGGACCATATTGAGAATTTACTATTTTCCTCATTCATGGATGGAAGTGTTGCTATGTCATCGTCAAAGGATAGGGTTGTAGCATCTGTTGACCCCCTTGCCTCAAGCACGTGGGAAGAGGTGCTTATTTCAGTCATCACTATTCCTTGTTTTGCTATTTGTCTGTCAACGACTGATTGCTAAAGCAAGTTGACTGTAACCAGGTTTCACCAAAGGATACGCTAATTGCACCATTGCAGTGCAAGTCATTATGGAGACAATTCAAAGTGGAGACTGAATATGCTGTTGCTCAAGCTATCTCGGCGCAGGTACAATGTTGTACATTGTGTTCCACTCATTAATTATATGATATTCTTTGCCCAACAGTTTGTTTCCTTATTCATCTCACGTGCTGGATATTACGTCTTTTAGGAAGCCTATAGGCAGAGTAACAACTGGTTACCTCCAACATGGGCAATTTTGGCGATGATTATTCTAGGTTTTAACGAAATCATGTTCCTTTTAAGGTATTACAGATGATCCGTGATCCTGGCTTCTTTATATTTGATAATAAGTTTATCTGAGATAGTGCCTTCCTCCGCCTAATTTGTGTATTCACTTCTTTTTTTCTCATCTATTTTTGCAACTAACAGGAATCCTCTCTACCTCGTTGGTTTGTTTATTCTATATTTACTCTCAAAAGCCTTGTGGATTCAGATGGACACCTTTAAGGAATTCCGCGGTGGCACTGTGAGTACTGATCTTTATTTTAGTGTTCGAGTTAAAAAGGTTTCAGCATTACTCAATAATTTGTAGAATCGCCTTTAGGGCATGCATATCATGGAAATCAAAAGCTGAGATTTATTATGTAGTAATTATACCGTAATGAAATTTCCTTTAGATGGCATTGTTTCAAGTGTCTCCCAAGTGTCCTTGTTACTTGCAGGGTAAATCGAGATAATTTAATGTAGCTTATGAACAGCTTGCTGGACTTCTTTCCGTTTCGTCTAGATTTCTTCCGACTCTGATAAACCTCCTAAGACGACTTGCTGAAGAAGCTCAAGGGCATCCAACTCCTGGAGGAGTGCAGCAGTTTATGACTCATAGCAACCAAATCACTCCAACATATCCAGAGTCAAGCTTGGCTCCTGAGTCATCTGCATCGTCCAATATTTCATCAACGGATAGTGGTCTTGGGCACCCAGTTCAGTCCCAATTCAAGGCACATGAAAAATACAAAGACTCGTGAAGACATGTCTTGATAAATATTCTAAATGTACCAACAGTATTACATATATCATGTACGATTCTGTTTCATTTTCCTTTTCGTGGACGAGGTTGACAAATTGAAATGATTTGTTTTATGTGAATATAAATAATAAAGGGATGAGGATCGTGTAATGTTTGATGGCAGAGGACAAAGATTAGTTCAAAATACTTATTAGGTGCGTTTGGGTATGGTAATTAGATAGTAAAATAATTCTAAAATGTTTTTTAAAATTTTAAAAATAAAATATCTTGTTTAGATAACATAGTGAATGTGTTTTGTAAAATACGTATATTTTGAAGAAAAAAAAAAGTTGATTAAAAAGAAGGTAGGTAGGAAAATTTACAATTTGAAGCTTCCTTCTTTCATGTAATTTAGATTACCCGTCCAAACGGACTTGTAAATAGATATTAAGCTATTTGATTTGTGCAACTATTTACACCATTTGCGGTCCTAATTTCATCTTCATCGGCACTAAGAAAAAAGCACCTCTTGCAAACTATTGCTCAGAAAAACATATATAACAGCAGGGCTTCATAGTATCATAGAAGACTTAACAGCTAGTTCTTATTAATATAGTAGAGAAGATTTCAGGGAAGCTAATCTCTTCAATGAGTATTCGGTAAGAATTTCAAAATCATTTCTTATTGCCTAAAGAAAGCTGGCTCATGAAGGATTAACGAAATAAGATATTTGCATTAGAATTTGTTATGTTCAAAACTATTTAGGAGCTGCCCGGTTCATTTGAGTCGATGTTCATTGGTTGTGGGTTCTTGTTGTAACCAGTAATGGCATCTTTGTACCGCTGTTTGTCAGTGCGAGCCTTTGCTTCATAAGGTTCTTTCTCCTGAGCTGCATTCAGATTTTAACAAATATATGAGACCAAAAGGGAGATGATAAACAAATACTTGAGTACATACCTGACATCTTGTTCCACTTCTCTCCCAGTAACCTCCCAACATCTGTAAATGAAATTCCAGGGGTAGTCTTCTTCAAATTCTGTAAACATGTCCCAATTAGCAAGCTATACTGCAACTTATAAGGCTGCAGGCCCACGAATGCAGAAATGTTATATACTCTGCTGACACGTGCATTGAAATGAAAGTTACAGAGTCAAGAGTCTGGACAGGTTTCGAAGTGTGCTACCAAAGAGATGCAAAGGCTTTTGACTCTAATCAATCCTATGGACTCTAAAAATGGAAGATGAAGTCCTAACCTGGATAAAACTCGCCTTCAATGATGATAACCACATTAATGTAGAGAACAAAAACTTACCTCTCTTTCCACTTGTGAGAAGAACATGAAAGCGGACAATGCCCTCTTTGGTGCATTAGGATCCTTCTTCTTCTTTGGTTTCTTCTTCTTAGGACCATCTTCCTCCCCATCTTTGGCCTTTTTCTTGGCAGGTGCTTTTGAAGATGAAGGTTCTTTTTTCAATTCCTTTTTGGCAGGCTTCTGCAATAAGTAATGATAACAATAATCTTAGCAACTATATTTCTAGCAGTGTTTGTGTTAAATTTTGAACAATGAAATTAAATGGCTTGCCTCTATATCATCTCCACTTCCACTTGCATCAGACTCTTCTCCCCCAGAATCATCAGTAGGAGAACCTTCATCATCCTTCTCAGCAACAAAATCTTCATCCTGTTTCGGTGATTCAAAATATGATTCAACATACGCGTCCCATCACGCTGAGAGATATACTACATAGTTAACCTGAATAGAATTCATATAGAATGCTAGCAGCATACATTTCCACATAGCATGGCTAAGAATGGTAACCAAAAATAAAGGAAAACAAGTAAAAACCTCTTCGTCGCTATCGTCTTCAACAGCTGCATTTTTAATACGCTCTAGATGTGGATCCACAGCATCATCATCGTCAGTCTGAAGTAACGGTGTCACGCCAATTCGGACAGGTCCTAGGTTCATGATTTTAAGACCCTTCCCACTACATGAATAACCAAAATATTAAAATAACTGATGATTTAATTCATATATGAGCAATGACAATTCGAGCTGACCTGATGAAATCAAACAGATTATGGTATTCATTCCGCTGGATATTTCGAAACAGATGTTCTTGCTCAGTTTTTAGTCTTATGAGAAGATCAAAATACTGCATATTAGAGCCTTCAGCCCCATGCCTCTGAAATTCTACATAGTCGATCTGATATGGGATGTGGATAACTTGTCAAGCTCAAATAACAAAAACTGATGGTGCATTAAACTGCTGAATCAAGTCATATCGTGCACAGTTTGAATGTTTACCTCCTCATGAAGAATAAGGGTAGGAGGCTTGGGAAGAAAAAAGAAGCTCTTTTCAAGTGGATACAAGACGCCATCTTCAGCCTTCAATGATGACTTTACCGCATAACCGTCTTGACAGCTACGGAATTTCCCAGGTTTAGTAACTTTGGCACCCGATAAGCCATGCAGTATTGTGGTGAACACTTCATGGACAAGTCCCTATATATCACGTAGCCAGTTAGTAACATCACGTATGCAATGTCCAGGAACAAACTCGAAAGCTAACATCTTTCTGAATATGTATTAGTATTACCTATAGAGTTAATTGAGTTAAATATTAAATTAAATATATATAATAGCAACCTAGATACTTCTGGACTGGCAGGGGAAAAATAAATTTTTACCTTGAAAGATGGTTCTAAATTGTCCTTATATTTTGTGTTCAAGAGCTCTTCGTTCATTGAAAGATCGCTTTGAACCACAAAATCAGTTTCAAACTGCATAATATTGGATAACTATAAATGAGCGCATGCGAATTATAATTAGGACCTTAAAGGATAGATGTAATATGCAAGAAATTTACAGTACCTGTAGCACAATATGGGGGTATAAAGTTTGACCTTTACGAATCGGTGGATCAAGAGTAACAACAACAAAAGTATGCGGCTGATTGAACTGCATAATATGAGACGAGAGATTAATCCAGATTAATAATCACAATGACCAAAACAATGTCAGTCAGTTAAAAGATAAACCAGATCATATTATATGTTTTATCAAAACATATAAGATCCTTACAAACATATATTATGAAAAGGAACCTTAGGGAGTAGAAAAAGGCGGACTACACTGCTGTACTGAATTTTGAAATCATTAGCCTGCCCTTGGAGCCGCAAGAATGAGAGATGAAGTTCAACACTGTAGCGACCCCTATATGAAGCAAATAATCCAATGAGTTACGTTTAGGAATCAAGAAAGGAGAAACAAAAACTTAGAGATGATAAATGTGCGTGTTTATGTGTAGGTAATTTTCAGCATGCCACTACAACTACCTTGGTGTAAGAATTGCAATTCCCTCAAACGTAACAACAGCTTCTTCAACGCCTGCGCCAACATCGGCCATTGCCATTATCTTATCACGGAAAACCTATTACAAAATGATTATTACAAGATCAGTATAAAATGGGAATACTTAATAAGTACATAAGGGAGGAGAAATTAAACCTGGGCAGGAGGACGAGTCTCATCACCAACAAATTGTGTGTTGGAATTGGGTATATGGAAACTCATTTCCATCAATGAATCTTTCTGAGAGCATGACATAGAGGAAGTCAGAACAAATTATTTTAATCCTGAATACAAATATTAAAAAATTAATTTTTATAGTGCTAAACCTAATCCAAAAATCTAATATAATAAAGGCTTCTGATGAGAATTAAATAGAGTGAATTGGGCAAAATACTACAAAATTTTTATAAGAACTGGACCTCATTAGCTCCAGTAGTATCGTCCACGTGGAACTCCAATATAACATCATTTTTCCCTTGCATCTGTGTCTGTGAAACATCTCCTAATGATACCTCAAATGCTTGCTTCGAATCAACCATAAAAGCCAGCATGTTCCCTGTGCATAAATATGGAGAATTTAGGCATAGCAGTTTCTTTTCTTAAATATACAGTCGATACATTGAAGCAGCCAACTGGTGCTGCTTCAAATGAACTTATCTATCGTAGATAATCAGCACAAAGAGCTTAAATTTACATTCTACTAATTAAAGTTTATAGGCAAAGAAATAAGAACACAAAGATCAATCCTCTGGAACTATCAGTCAAGCATACACAAAAACAAATTTTAAGAACATATACATTGTGTGTTTGAATGGTATAAGTATCACCAACCGTCCAATTTGACTTCTCCCCAATTACGCCCGCTAATAGAGAGCTGTTTTTCTTCTGGGGGAATCCCGAAAGAATTTTGAAAGAAATTTTTTAAGATTGTGACATCCTACAATGCGTGTGCAGAAGAACTATTACAAATTAGATCATATGGAAGAAAATACAACATCCAACATCATAATTGATTACATCAGGAAGAGAAATACTAACTTGGTCATGGAATCCAGTAAATTTGTAGTTGATCCCATCTTTTGCACGTAGGCCTAGTTGATTAGTCCTTGGCACCTTCATCCATGATATTCCAACAACGTCATCTTTATCAACTTGCACTTGTTTACCACCACCTTGTTTCTTCCAGAATATTCCTCCTGAAGAGACTTTCAAATGTCCCAGTTTCTGCAGTTCAAATATCACCAGAATAAAATCAGTATTATGTTTCTAGAATTTTGCAATTTAAATGAAAATGCACAGCCCTAAAAAATTGACAAACTTCAATCAAATGAGTAAAATCCATAACCCTAAGTATATACAAATCGCACATTCAATTTTCCCCTTCTCAAAACCCCAAACACAAATCATTTGTCAAATCAAACAAAAAACACATAAACCAACCGAATCAAAATCACATTCATAGTACAACGATCAAGTCAACAGATAAACGCACAAAAACAGCAAGAGAAAAAGAAA
This sequence comes from Melianthus villosus, assembly GCA_036897605.1. Taxonomy (NCBI): domain Eukaryota; kingdom Viridiplantae; phylum Streptophyta; class Magnoliopsida; order Geraniales; family Francoaceae; genus Melianthus; species Melianthus villosus. The sequence continues at coordinate 12,218 of JAYMTC010000317.1, forward strand.
ATAGTACTGACATTGCCGCCGCGCCCGCCGAGCGAGATGTTGTTGAATTGCTGACCATCGGCCATTGAATCGAACCAGAAAAGCACCACAAACAGTGAAGTCAAAGACAAAACATATACTGATTGATTGTATATATAGGCGATAGAGAGGGGTGAAGGGTAAAGTCAGTGGTGGCGCCAGATGGGCGATGATCCTACTGGCAGAAAAACCCTAAGTACAAGAGTTGGCCAAATGAAATGTCGTGCATGCATGAGCTTTCATTTTCATGGCATAATCACATTTGGTCCCTTGACTTGTTGAATAGTGTTCAATCGTTCCTCATTTATATAAATTAATACTCATTTCGTTTTAAATTAATTGTCTTTTTTTAGTTTTTGACAAAGAAGATACACTTTCATTCAACTTAAAATGAATTTAGTAACTCCGAATATACAACCAATTTATGTTATAAAGTATGATTCTTCGTTTAAAGAAAATAAAACGAATTATATATGAGTCAAATTTTCGAATTCTTGAATTTTTTTA
>JAYMTC010000318.1:0-12735 GCA_036897605.1 Melianthus villosus
ATTATGATAAATTTAAGATATATATACTGGATTATTAATTCGGTAATTTTAATTATTTGAATAAATTTTATCTATTTTATATCACATTTTTAGCTTTATCTATTAAGCCTATATTATAATTAAATTCTTTTTTTGCAATGATATTGGATTAATATTAATAAAATATACAAATTAAAATGTTGAAATTGTATACAATTATATGCTAGAAAAACCACATACAACATATTGATATAGTAGTAAAGTGAGCCGCGATAAATTTTGACAATATAATATATTCAATTCTAAAGTCGTAGACGCATATGTTAGATATAATTTAATTTTATTACTTTGTAATGCTGTAGAAGATTATTCTCATCTCCGATATAAGATGGATATATATGATATAATATGGATATATCTGGTTAAAAAATAAAACTCAGAAAAGGTAAATGGGAAGCATGTATGGATGGCCTTAGTGGGTGCCACTGACCTATTTATACGGATTTTAGATGACTAACTGGATCCGAACCAAAGTTGAAAGAGCTGAAAAGTTGAATAATCCAAATAATTTAAATAATTCGAACCATAAACTTAAAATCCAAAATCCGAAGAACTCCAATAATCCGAACTTTAAGAGAGAAAAAAAAAAACCAATCTACAAACCTCAGTCAACCAGAAACAAGTTAATTCTCTTGTTTAAGCTTCCATTAAACAAGAATTAATGGTCTATCACTACTTCAAGAAATGATCTATGAAACGCAAAGTTACCATAAAAAATAAATATTCACATTTCATTGACCTAAGAACCTCAAAATGGAAATCCATAAACCAGATTAAAGAATCATCCAGAGAACATAAATATGAAATCTGCAGAAAGGGTCAAGAACCATGCCATGAGTTAACAAAGTGTACCAAGACAATCAATAAATCGAAATAAACAAATAGAAGAAAAAATCGAATATAAATATAAACACTAAGTCTTCTTCGATGGGGCAAGGTAGGGCGATAGGGAGATGCAATTTTGGTTCCTTCCCTACGGCTGCAATTTGCTTTCTTCTGCTGGCCAGTTGATGAGCACCGAAGGTTAGAACAGTGTGAGGCTTTCTTATGTTGTTATTCGGATTTCTTTTTTTCCGGATTGTAGTGATAAATATAAAACGGATCCGAAATAGATAAAAATCTGAAATAGTAAAACCAATCCGAATTAATTAAACTGAATATATTATAAACCGATCCAAACCGAATAATCTGAATTATCCGATCCATTTGCACGCCCCTAACAAGAATCTAGTAAGTCAGTTCACATATTCAGAAAGGATGAGAAACTGTACTATAGTTTACAGAATGAATGACAAACTCAACAAAAACTGAATACCAAGATTCAATTCAAAAAGTATTCTATCAGGTTAAATTGCCGGCATAATTTATGTTAGATGGAATTTTTAGTTCTGACAGAATCACAGGTTGAGACATCACAAACAAAAAATAATGTGCCACAGAAAAAAAAATCTTATACAGAAGCAAACTAATGCAAAATAGCATCTTCATATAGAGTCATTTTAGAGGAGATTAAATAAGTTAAGAGGAAAGCAGAAGCAATTATCTGTCAATTCAGTTCTGATCTATAAGTTTCCTGTGGAAACTTATTTTTATTACGAATGGAACATCAAATCCTACTTAATTTATGATAATCAACTGTGATCCGGGTGTAAAGACTCGGTTAAATTACTGAAATAACAAACATGCGACTCAAATCCAAACTGATTTAACTAATAGGTGTGTATTTAGGTAATGTCATAAAAAGATCTTTTGAACTAAACTATAATTGACGGAAACCCGATCAATATTATAATATAAGTTACTGGTATTGCCTAACTGACATAATAAAATAATCAATTATTTGTTGCTCAAATAACAATATATACAAACAAATTCAATAAACCGAAAGAAAAGTTCTCATATATCTTACTAGGTTTCATTCTCTCGGTGTTCTTCGGGATTCCATCTCGTGATTGTTCGTTCTTCAATAGTATAATCGTCCAAGCAAGAAGGAGATCCAGCACTGAAACCATGTTTATTGATGCTAAGCACCAACAAGGTTTTCGCTACACTTCCACATAGTCTAACACCACGATGAATATCAGACCACAACTTCAATCGCCTTCTCAAATCACCATCTTCGGACAAAACAATCACAGCATATTCAGAATGAACCAACGCCGGATGATGCCGATAAGCAACAAAATCAACACCGTACTGCGATCCAGATCTCACTACCCAATTTTTCCCTCTCAAATGCGAATGAGCCTTGTAGAAATGATCGAAGGCTTCTATTGTGGAATTCATGTAGCGCCACAAATCTTCGTCGTTTTTAGGGTAATTATCGTCACCGACGACCTTGAGGCATTTAAGAGAAGACGATAAGTAGAAGGCTTCCTCCATACTCAGCTGGAACCATTGCTTGTCCTTCTCGGCGGTGATGATAGGATGGCCGAAACACGATCGATTAAGTAGATCGGCTTGTTCTGCTTCGACCGCGAGTACTACACTGGCTCCGGAGAGGAATCCGGGGAGATCTGATTGAACGAAAGAGGACTGAAGCTGCGAGATTGTACTTGAAATTGGTTCTGCAATTGCTTTGGCTGCGGAACCCTTTCCTTTCCATCTTGGCGCCATTAATGACTTCCAATCAGGATTTGGATGTCACCGGAATTTGCAGATGAAAGAGGATCGTGAGGGCAACTCAACAGTATAAACGGTTCAAAGCCGTAGAACAAACTGCACGGCCCAATACGATTCCAAGTAATATAAAGCCCAAAAAGCAGCACCCTAAAGCTGCAGAATTTTCTTTTTTTAGGGAAAAAAAAAAAGAAATATGAGAGGGACAATATAGCCTAGGAATCTTCTTTGGATTTTATAGTTATAATTTTGTGTTAGTGTATTTTTTAAATTCGTACTATACTCGTTCTGTTAGTTTTGAATTTTAATTTTACTAAAATTTTATTAACTGTATTATCCATATATAACGTTACATAATATAAAATAATAAATTATATAATCGAAATTTATGGAAGAAAAATATTAATAAATAAAATATTAATACTTAGACATTAAAAAAAATTAATATAATATGAAGTTTAAAAAATAAAGTGAAGTATGATCATAAAATATTAAAAAAAAAGATTATAATGACAATTGATATATGTGTGTCTACATGTTACATATTTAATTTATATTTTGATTTTTATTATAATCCAATTATATTTTTCTTTTAGACTAGTATTATTATTTGATTTAAATTATTTTTTTGTGATTATCATTTGATGTTATATATTTAATTAAATAAATTTATTTTTTAAAATTATTAAAATAAAAACAAAAAGTATTTCGATTTTAAAGTATTCATTTGAATACCAAAAAAACACTAATTCCTTTTCAACTTTTAGGAAAAAAAATTTAAAATGATAAAGAATATTTTGTTACATTTTAATTTTGGGATGCAAATTGATTGGTAAACCGCTCAAATCAATTCAATGTATTCAAATTAATATCAAACGAAACCGATATAAAATGGATTGAATTGGGTAGAAAAAATAAAAACCACTTAATAATTAGTTTGGATTACAAACCCCCAAAAGATCGTCCAATCCTTATTGTAAACACCCATAAATAATAATACATAGTAACTTCCAGGATATTTCATAGAAGGTTGTATCTCTCAAGTAGACCTCTTGAATCGAGTCTCTGTCTCAGTCATCTCATACTAATAGAATCATCACTACAAGAATTTTTAATTTCAGATACCGACTATTAGCGGCGGCATAAACTTGGTCGTTGATAGTATGTTTAGCGACCGAATATAGCGAACGAAGTTAAACATATCGTTAAAATGTTTAGGACCAACATTCGGTTGCTAATTCAGTCGCTCATAAGGAGGGAATTTTTTTCTCCAATTCCGTGTCAAATTTAATGACCACTTTGTTTTCATTAGCGACCGACCGTCGGTAAGATTATTAATTTCAACGACCAAATTTTGGTCACTAATGGCAAATAATTAGCGACCATACAAATATTCGATCGCTAAATGAAGAATTAATAATTGATTCTCTAGGGTGGTCACGAATATATTATTAGAATACTATTTGTTTTAATACAACATTGACAACTAAATGTAATTATAATTTATGTTTGATTTTAAATAACGATATATAGAAACTTAAAATTATCTAAGCATATTTCGCTATTTCACGTTGTTATTTTAATATTCATTCGTGTTTATGTTTCATTCATGATGATTAGCACTATGTGATGACAAATACATAGTTTATGCATGAACAAAATTCTTGTCAATTTGGAATTATGTTTTGTATTTTCATATTTGCTTTATTATATGTTTCGGCATCTATACATATAATTAACGAGAATTTGTTTTATTATAGTTTATTATTATTATACTTAGTAGATGTTCAATGTAGAAATTAATAAGTAGTTCTTTGCCAAGCGGTTGGATGAAGTTTACTTTGATGTTGCATTGATTTGTGTATCACCGCTTACCTTTAGTTCATTTGCTCATATGCCAACTTTCAGCAACAATGTCACACATAAATCTCGGCATGAAAAGTTCTGTGTTTGATAATTTGATTATAGTTTGTTACTATACTTGTAAATGTTCAATGCACAAATTAATAATAAGTAGTTCTTATATGATCAAAGCTTCTTCGTCAGTCTGTCTCCGTCTCGATACCTGACTTGTTTGTTTGTGAAACAGATGTTGAATCTGGTTTAGGTCATTGGCAGATGTGTGTCGGAGGTTTTGTCAGATGTGCTCACAAGAAAGTCAATGTCATGTGATGTATCCATAACGGAGATATATTGTCGGTAACTAATTCATGAACAAATGTGCACAAATACATTACATCCAAAACTATGCATGTGATTATTGGAGACTTTATTCTCTTCCAAACTTTGTTACACTAAAAAAAAAAGCATTAAGGATAGAGTATTAGGGACGGCTTGAATGATAGAATATTAGTGACGGTGGGACGTTGCCATCCGTAAATCTGTATGCTTTAGGCATGGCGCGTGCTTATTGGAAGCCCTAAAATTAAAAAAAATTAAAAAGATAAAGGAATTTCGATCATTATCTTATTCTCAACAAGTTGAAACACTACGTGATTCCCTCATCTCCTCTACCGTGATTCGCTCATCTCCGTCAGATTTAATCATCGGCTACTCATTCGAGTCTTCAGTCATTCTCCAGATTCGATCATTAGCAATTATTGAATCTCGTTTCAACTATGGTGAACTCCCCATATACGAGATCAGTGTTGCTTCATCGTTCAATCAATTGATCAGGACCTTCATCTTCTGATTATTCTCTCAATCAAACCTTGAAAATTGATTATTTGGTCCCTATTTCCTCATCTCCATCGATCCAATAGATTCTCCATAATGACTATCAGTTCAAAGATTTCCAGCGATGAACTCTTGCAATCAGGTGTTAAAGAATAGGAGTTCTCGATTGGTTCGCAGAGGTTGGGAATAAGGTGGTCGATGCCGTCGCTGAAGTCACTCTAATGTATTTTCTGAAAAGGTTTATTATTGATAAGGATGATTTGAGTAAGTTCTAAATCAAATATTCAACCAAATGTTTCTTCTAAGTTTCGGTGAGTTAGATTTCATAGGTGGCTATTGTGATATTTTTTAACTTGCAGATCTGGTAACAATTGCGGACAGTGAAGCACAGGAGTCCACAGTCTCTAGAAGTTTCTTTCTAATATAATGTGAGTAATATCTATGGTATTCAAAGAAACTTCTTTACTTAGTGATAACTATTACATATTTAGGTAAAAAAAGTAAAGAATTTAGGATAAGCTAAAGGTAATGTTTGACTTATTATCTTGCACTTAATTTGGTATTTATAGGTGCTTTAAGGTGGATGTTTATTTGGCTGAGTGGTTTGGTTGACTAGATTGAATTCTTTCTCTTATTTTATCATTTTCTTGATAATGTGAACTCAAAGTAAACCAAACATGATAGAATATTCAAATGTTGGATTATTATCTTTCAGTATTTACGCTTGCATTGTGTCGTTAAATTTCAATAATGACTTTTAAATTTCTAACTGGAGAATCATAAATCCAGTTATATTGACGAATGAGGATAGATATGTGAAAATCATTTTGCTAACTTTGTTGGATTTGAGTTCCTTGTCTCTTTGAGGTTGTTGTTATAGTTGCCGATATTCCTGAAGGTACATATATAGATATCAGTTGCATAAGTAAAAGAGATATATTTGCTGATTGTTTAGCTTACTAATGAAAACGAATTATGAATCATTGTGATAAGAATAACCTTTGCACTGAATATATTGGTCAAAATACTCGTGTGGGTAGAATTTTTCTTAACTGGTTGCAGCACTCTCATCCTCCTTGGCCTGAAAAGATTTGGGGTAATTTTCTTAGGGCTTATGACATTTCTTTACCTTCTATTGGCTTTATCTGCATTATTTTTTGGGACATAATTCTTATCAATATCACGTAGATGAATGAAAAGTAATTGTATTACTTATACCTATTTTACCACAATCATTAATCATATTTCATTCCTTGTGTCTATTGATTATTGATGACCTTAGTATTAAAAAGTGATAAAATTGCTATTATTCAGAAATGAAGTAATTCAGTTGTAATTATATACAGATTAGAAAATAAAACCTGAGTATTGGAAGAATTCTTTGGTGAGACATATAAGAAAGCTGGAATTGTTTATAGCAATATTAGTATTTGTAATGGCTGGATGTTTCTCTGCAGAACTAAAATACGCACAACCCCCAAATTCAGGTGTCCTTAAGGGAATTTTCATCTCTAAACTCAACGGACATGGTGCCAATAGTGATGTCATTACCTTATTGGGTGCCCTTGTCATGCCGTATGTTTCTCGTTTCTTTTCGTTTTTTCTTCTAATTTCTTCGGTTGAAGTCATAAATTTTAGTTTTGTTAAATTTTATTTACTTCTGTATTTTTTATGATCATACGCAACCTCTTTTTACACTCTGCTCTTGTGCTTTCTAGGATAATACCGCATTCTGTTCGTAGTATAAATGTAAGAAACTCTCTCTAATCAAGTTATCATTTAATTCATTTTTATCTGATATGTAAATTTTGATTGTTTGGTGTCTTGATTTTACAAGATGCATGTCGATTTTTCATGATAGATGGTGGAATTGAGTTATTTATAGCATTCTTGATCAATGTAGCAACCATATCCATAATTAGTATTGTTTGCACATGACCTAATCTTTCATCTGAAAGTGCTAATCAATGCAATAACGTAAATCTCTATTCTGCGTCTTTCCTTCTCAAGGTATAAGTTAATAAGGTAATGTTTCAAAGACATACATATTAATTCTTAGGCTGATAATAAAAAAATTGTTTGTAGAATATACTGGGAAAGTCGAGCTCATATATTTATGTCATTTCCCTTCTAGCCTCGGGCCAAAGCTCAACCATTACAGGGACTTATGCAGGGCAATATATTGCAGATTTTATTCGTTCTATAAATATAATGATTCAGAATTACACGACTGATATGGACTCATTTAGCAATATTTAAATTTGAATTTGTTATGATTTAGAAGACAAAATGAAATATAAATTCATTTAGAAAAATTTAACTATACTTTCACCATTATGAATGTTGTTTTTTATGGTCCACGTACGGTAGTGCAATAAACTTTCTCCAGATTCGGGTTTGATCCTGGGTCTCTCCGGTGGTTGTTGTGTTGCATCGTCGATATGCTATCTATAAAAAGAATGCCGTTTTGGTGCTATTTTATCAAGATTGTTCTAGTTGTTATGAATATATCATGCTCGTTGATCTAGTTGTTTCTGTAAAAAAAAATTATTTTATTTTAGGATTGCAGTTTTTTGATATTAGATAAGAAGTTTTAATTTTTTTTGTTCAAGGTAAAACTTCACTGATTTATTCTTAATAAAATTATATTTACTATGTAAATAAATGTTTAATTTTCTCAGATACCGTGTGCTTATTTGAGGTGGATTATCATAGCAAAATAACCTAGGGAGTTGGATTACATATATCATCACGGCTTTATACTTGGATCTAGTTGCTAAATTAGTATTTAGATTTATAAAAAATATTGTAAAAGGTCAAATACTCTTATAGAAGTATCGATAGCAAATGATTGAGTTTTTTGTAAAAAAATTTATGTCATATTGAATGAAATCAATGTTACGATTGATTTTTTCCTTATTTCAGTACATCTAAATTATTATTTATATTTGTATATATTTTAATGAGTTCCAATAAAAAAAATTTGGTACATGACAATAAAATTAAATTAACTGAATAAACCAAAAGCTAAAAATTAAAGTATAAGCATTATGAACGACAATATGTTGTTCCTAAAACATATAGGGACGGTCGTTGTCGTCTCTACAAGTATTTGGGACGGATACCATTTGGGACGACCCATTACCGTCACTAAAATCGCCCCTAAAAGTATTAAGGAAGGCAAAAATAGTTATTAGGGACGGCCAAGTAGGGTCTCTAATACTCTAATTTTTTGTAGTCTTAGCAACATCAAACTGTAATGGAACACATGGAATTATGTTCACCATGTGAACACCGTTACTCAAGGCATCACCCCAAAAGGATATTGGTAATTTTGATTGTAAAATCAAACATCTTATATTTTCAACTAGTGTCACGTTCATCCATTCAATTGAGAAGTCTTATATCATGTGTTATTTGGTATCGTATACCTTGCTCTTTGGAGGTAATAATTAAATGGACGCAAATACTCGCATTCATTATCTGATCTAACACACTTTATCTTCTTCTATATATGTCTCTCATCTTAAGGCTGGAAGTTCTTGGACATATCAAGCACTTGATCTTTCGTCTTTAATATATAAACTTTGATCTTATCTGAATGATCATTTATGAGTGTCACAAATAAAAGACCATCACAAAGTGTTCTTGTCTTTATTACACCACAAGCATCTGTATGAATCAAATTAAGTAAATTTTGTTTTATTGAAAGAGCTCTCTTGAAACAAGCTCTGTTCTACTTTCACGGCATACAGTTATCGCACTTTTTCAAGTCTCCAATTTTCATTCATGAAAGAAGATTCTTCTTCTAAAAAGTTAACATCATTTCTTACTCATGCGAGTCATCCTGGTATGTCATACCTTTGTGTCATAATCATCAACTGGATAACACATTTAAATTTTTTTGCATAGATTATACATAGACCTGATGTCTTATACTCCAATTACCACGACCAACGAACCACTGACAAGTTTCCGTTTACCATCATAGAAAGTGCGGAAGAAACCCTCGTCATCAAGTATACCTAAAAAAATCAAATTAAAGCAAAATTCAGCAACATGTTTTAACATTTTTAAGAAGAAAAAATGTACTGTTGTTGGTTTCCAAAACCACGTCTCTAATACTGATTACTTTAACTATATTATCGTTTCTCATCTTCACAATTCCAAAATCACAAATTGTATATATTGTGAAGAACTCTATGCAAGATGTAACATAATTAGCTTCCCAACTTATCGCATGACAATCAAGGTAGAAATACATTGGTATCATATATAGGAAGAAAATACTCGACGGTAGAAACTCGATCATCATCGGTCTCATCCTCTATAACTGTATCTTTAACCATTTTATATTTCTTATCTTTCTTAAAATCCTGACGATTTCTCTCTGTATATCATTTCACACCACAATGAAAACAATCAATGTGTGCATGCTTATTGTACTTATTCTTTTCTCTATTTTTCGGACCTCTGTGTTTATTCCTCCCACATGTCTCAGCAACCAATGCATTTGATTGTGATGAAGAACCTTGCAATTTTTTTTCTCATATCTTAATTCAAAACACTACTTGTAGCTAAATTCACCAAAACAACATATTCAGATACTAAATTGGATAACGACGTTCTCAACTTCTCCCACGAGTCCGATAATGTACCAAGAAGCCACAACTCTTGTATCTCATTATCAAATTTGATACCTGTAGTAGACAATTAATTAATAATCCCCTGAAAACTATTCAAGTGATATGTCATTGAAGTCCTATCTCTGTACCTCGAAGCCCCATCTGCTTGTTCAAATATATTTTAATATTTCCAGTCTTTCGAGCATACAACTCCTCAAGCATCCTCTATGACGCTTGTGCAATATTTTCTCTGCTAATATGATTCAAAACATTATCAATGACTCACTGCCTGATATACCCACAAATTTATCGATGAATCAAACTTCATTCCTCATTTGTAGTTTTCTCGAGTTGTTCAGTACCAAATATGTGTTCCAAAATATGTGTTCCAAGTAATCTTTCACGTAAGAAAATATTTCATCTTACCCTTCAAGAGAGGATAATTAGAACCATCTTAATTTATCATTCAACTTGTGTTAATATCGATCGTTCAAGACATTTACTTAATCAACCAAAACTCTTATACCATTTTTTAGAGAGACGCTGTGAGATAAACTCAACAAGTACATCAGAATAAAATCTTCTTAATTAATTCAAATATATTAAGATATAATCAAGTATGATAAAAAATAATCATAAACCTTAAATTGTTTAATGCGCAATGAACTCAAAATTTAACGTGAAAAACCTCTTTAGTGTAGTGAGTAAAAATCAAGGGCCAGATCTCCTCCTATGAAAATAATTGATATACAAACAGTCCTATCTACAAGGTCACCTAAATGTTTCTCTCGGACATCCCTAGAGACTCAAAATCTGGTTTTCAATGTTTAGATTCAAGAACGATGTCTTTCGAAACTACTGTCAAAATTTCAAGTTGGTCCAACGATGAATGAAGCGAAAGCGAACGAAACACTACAATTCCTTCTTTTTTGTTTCTTGGAGGACACTTTTTCCCATTTTCTCTCTTATTATTATGATCTTACATTAACTCATTTTATACCTAATTAGCCTTTATATAATGGCTACTAATTGTTGAGCTATAAACTTTCGTCACACTCACATTAAAGTGGACCAACCCAATATTCTCAATAGGTCTCCTCACGCGATAGTAACATTGGTCTTAAAGCATATACTATAATGAATCTTATATTTTTTACGGGTCACACGTGAACACAACATCACTGTTATAGGTCTTCTTAATAAATGCACGAATAAATAGAGATTTCAAGATTCAGACTTATGATCTGACGAAGACTTTGGTACCATGGTTAACTACTGATTTTTCTAAAAAAATCAAGCTAATATAAAAGAGGCTCAAATATGTACATCATATACTCGTAACATGTTATACACTTGCACTCCAACCCTCGTGTTCATAATTTGCATGCTAGAGAGACACTAAGACTTCTCTGTTTCACATGGACAACTTGGTAGACTAGACCTAACCTTATTTGATTTGTTCTATTTCATCTACTAAAAATTTGATCTTTACTAGAATTTAAACGGTGATGATCATATAATTGTAGTTAAAAAACAAAAGAAATCATATTTTTTTTTTACCAAATCATCATTTTTTTATATTATTGAATTTTATTACGATAACATTCCTCGTAAATAAAAAATATTTAAATTTTGCAATGAGCCTCCTTTAACTTTTGTTCTATGTCAGATTTAAATTAGTTTTGGAAATATTCCGTTGGATCGTGATTAGTTGAATGAATATCATTATTGAATAAATATCATAATATTATCTCTCGCATATTTTATATATTGACCACGAATTCACACCCTCGCTCCCGTAAACTTCAAAGGTACGATAAGGCGTTGCGTAATCATTCAATCTATCATAAGAAGCCTGAAAAATGAAGTGACATGTCAAAACACAAAGAGAAAATGATAATAATTATTCAATAAAATGGTTAATAATAAAAGTATCTTGAATTCGTTAAGGTTTGACTTGTGTTTAGTGTGCATGGGCTGAATATAAACAAAAGCTTCCCACATGACATAATGAACTAAAAATGGTAAAAAATCAAGTGGCCACCGAAAGCTGAAAAATATTTTGACATTTTTAATTTTGAAATGAAGGCCAAAAAAATAGGTATGGAAAAGATTTCTTCAAGTTGGAGTAAATAAGTGAACTTTCTTTCATGGGGTTGCTATAAAGACGAGGAAGACAGTGTGAAAGTATTTTTTTTAAAAAAATTAAATTGTTTATATATGAACAATTTATTTTCTATACATTTAAAATTACGGTATAACTTCAATATTATAATTGAACGGTTCAATAAAAGGTTACAGACCATTGATTTTAAAAAAATATTCAATTTAATGGCCTGTAACTATTTACTGATCTTTTGTTTCATTTCTTCTGAAACGTTATGGAACCGAAAATTTTTTCTTAAAATTAATATTAATATACATAAAAATTGGTAAAATATTGAGTTTTTAACTTAATGGTCAGAACTGTTTAAAAAAGATCATGGTTGATCTAATATATCGAGAAGATTTACCGAAAGAGCCAGAAATATAAAAGAGTAGAAGATATTTAATGATAAGGAAGGAGTTCTTCTAAAACTCATAAGCAGAAGTAAGGACAAACTACACCCATAGTGTTTGAATTTGGTCGTTTGTTATTGTTTGCTCTTTATATTTTTTTTTAGTAGTGTTTGAATTTTACTTTTTCTACTGTTGGTTCAATCGTTAATCACAATTTTTGGATTATTATTTTGAAAAAGTACGTTATTAAGGTTCGTAGAGAAATGATATCCATACC
>JAYMTC010000319.1:0-12734 GCA_036897605.1 Melianthus villosus
CAGGAGCTTCAAGTTACTCAAACCTACATTCCACACCCAGTGGATTAAGTGATCGGACATAACCAGTTTCTAACTGCATCAACGAGTATAATTTATTTATATCTTTAGTAACACTTACCAAGTAACATATATGAATTAAAATAATACAAGAGTTAAGAGGTGCCAATGGACTTTACCTCCGATGATTAAGTCAGTAAGAGTTACTTTATAGCAATGAAAATTGCTAAAACATTTTGTAAGAATATTTTGTAAGCATATTGTAACTAATTAATTATCATTATCAATTAGTTGTAACTGATTTACTTATCTTATTAATTAGTGATAATTAATTGATTTACTTTATCTCTGAGCGGATTCATATGGATTCACAGTTACAGTAGAAAATTATTTTAAACTTCCTTGATGGCTCCTTAAATTTATTAATCACAGTTATTCTTGTCCTTTATATTTTACATCACTGCTCATCCATTATCTTCTATAATCTAGTCATGATATTATACTCATCCGGATGAGTTGTCCTCAGCCAGATGAGTTGTACTCGGTCTGATGAGTTGTATTCGGTTGGATGAGTTATTATCGGCTTAGTCGTCATCGGCCTAGTGATCTTTGAGTTACTAGTACTCCACAAATTAATTACATTCATAACAGTGCTGATGATTTGCCTTATTGTGTGATGTACGTGTGTTTATAAAATAAATTTATTATTCGTAAAATAATTTATATAAAAATTAATAATGGATGCTTTTAATATACGAGAGAGAAATATGTTACTTTTAAACTCATTTTGCAAATATAACTGTTATCGGTGAAACCGAAAGTTGTGTTGATGAATGTCTTGTTGCTGTTAATGTATATGGGATTGATTTGGAATTGAGTTTGTTTAAAATGAGTTTGAAGGGTCTTTGTGGGATTTGTCTTGTAGTTTCTAAATTGTTTCTTTCATCTCTTATAAAAGAAAAAAAATTGTTTATCCATGATATTAGAATTCAAAGTAATACTTAATTTCACGTAAATGTTTTTAAAATGTTTTTTGAATATTTGATTATGAATCAATGACGTGTGAATGCTTATAAACCATTCACTTAACAATAAATACTGAATAATAGAAAATCACCCAAAAATCCAACATGGGCCAATTAACGACCCATCAAATTTGTGGCATGGTTACGCCGCTAGAATTTATGATAGCGAAGCATGTAAGTACACGTGGCATAATGATGTCCTCAAAATAACATGCAGCTCAATGTTCGTTTAGGCCTTGGCCCACATTACAGCCCATATTATTGGACTAGCAGTTTTAATTGGCCCAACTCCTCAGCCATATACACGTAATTTCCATTGTTTTTATGGATTTAGGTTGGATTGATTTGGTCGTTTCTATTTTCACATATCTCAAAATAAGGTATCTTCCTTTCTTTCTTTTTTATTTCTTTTTTATAAAGCAACCTCGACTTTATTATTTACGAGATAGTTTTAACTTTTGTTAAGGGATATTATTAACTTATCTTTCTTTTTATAAAGCAACCTCCACTTTTTTATTTACGAGATGGTTTTAATTTTCGTTAAGAGATATTCTTAACTTATATTTCAAATATTTTATTATATTTTTTATTTTATTTTTGTTTCCATTTTAATAGAGATTTCTCTTTTTTTTATAGAGTTTATCTTTAATATGAATTATCTCTCTAAATCTAAAGCTTCTATAAACATATAACTAAATAGAACAATAACAAAATATTGAGGTTGTTGGCTCGGTTTATGAGTTTTCTCAAGATTTTTCGCCAATATAAGATATTTTATAATCAGTGCTTAATTATTTTAAAGATATGATTATTTTATTCCATTATGAGTTTATAAGGTTTCTATTATATTAAATGTATTTATTATCATAAAAAATACTTAATATTTTATATAGGATTTTTGAAGTTTATGATGTCCAAGAGAAAGTGTTAATATTGTTCATGAATATTTGAAAAATGAATAATGAAATTTCATATTAAAGAGTTTAAGGAATGTTTAAATTATATGTGTTTATATATGGCATAAATATTTATTACTTACATTCATACATGTATAGATTAATATCGTGTTCATTTGAAGAGTTGATTATACGTATAGTATAAAGTTTCTACACAGAATCAACATATGTAAACATAATGTCAAACAAATAAATTGTCATTGTGCATAAAAAATTAATTTTATTAAATTGCTTAGAAGGACTCATCTGATTTTTTTTAATTTACACGAAAGAATAAAATGATTTTCATTTGACAGTTAAGTGTTATGTCACACCTTTCGTTCAAAGTTAACGAGACATAACATAACACGGGAGAATTGATTATTTTTTGAGTGATATTAAAAGCACTAGACTTGTTAATTTGTGAGGTAGAAGGTAATTTCTCTATGATAAAAAGACTAATATAGTAAACCAGCCTTTAAGAAAATTCCTGAAATAAAGAGATATGGAACAGTGTCATTTTAATAAAGATCTCATTTATGTCCTCGTTGAAATTGTAATGTGATAAACTACCACTTGACATAAACATGAACATGAACATGATCAAAGAGAAGTGACAAATGGTGTCGAAATGCATATGTTACAAGGGGAAGAACTAAGAAAAAATGTGGAACATGTCATGCTGCAAAGTGATGTGTCCAAAAGATTATGGAAATTCTTTCAAAGCAAAATGAGTTTTCTAAGATATCAATCCATCAAGATCTAATACAAAAGGTGTTTTCCTGATCCAAATCTCTTATGGATATAGTCAAGCAACAATCTTTTGTCAAATTTAACATTCATGTGTCATGAAATCAAATTGCTAAGTATTGGTAAATACAGTAAAAGGATGAACATTTTCATGGCATAGTGTCACAACTTAGCTTGTTCAGAGCTTGTCTTGTCCAAGGCCGCTCGGTTGCGACCTAGTTTATAGAGGCTAGGGGTGGAAAAATGGGTTGCCTTGTCGTGTTTCGTGTCACGCCCCACAAAATTTAAAAACATTATATTTAAATATATGTCATAAAAACTTATATAAATAATCAATTTGTCATGTCTAATTATATCTTAATACATCCTAATATACATAATAAATATACATTAAAATGTAATAAATCATATTAACATATTTACAAACACATGTATCCATGTCTTATTGTGTCTTAATATATCTTATCGTGTCACTCATTGCAACCCATATGGGATCTCTTAGCTTTCATGTGTGGCCGTAATAGTACTTTTCTAATTTAGTTAGATAGTGACAATATTGTAAATAGTGCAATGTGTCGTTCGAACATTTCAATGTCTACTATTCTTTTGTATGAAGAGTTCTGAAATGCTCTTTAGGATGTGGTGAACACTTTAACCACCAAATCAGGTTAATGCTTATCTGACTGAGATTGGCTCCATACTTGTGTGTACTCACATTTTGTCTGATTCCAATATACAAAATTATAATCATTGCCCGATTAATTGTCATGTTCTTGTTCTTAATTACAATTATTGCTATTTAATATGATAAGCTCAATACTCATTTTTTTCTCGTGTGGGTTGTGTGTGACTTCAAGATACACATCAGGCTGACTTGATTCCGTATGGCTAGCAAGTGCCGCACATTGCTACTCAGAAACCTATCACCGTGACAGCTGGTATCAGAGTCAACTATGTTGGCTCGATGACGCGATGACTCACAACTATGTTCCTATATGAAATATTTAATCAATTCAATGAGCGAACCAATTAACCGGATGCGAATGTCGTCAACCTTCGGGCGATTGTTGACGATTGTCTAAGGAAATTTGTAGGTCGTGGAGACACTAAAGGTGAAGATTTGAGAAATCAACACCAAACTGAATCTGACCATACGGGCTGTGGGCTACACTAATCCGGGTCTCATGAAATTCAGAGGATGGGTGAAAGTCTTGGAACCCAAGGCATATGGGGGAGCTAGAGATGCAAAAGAGTGTAGAGCTTACTCTTCTGACATAGAGCAATACTTCCGAGCTTTGAGAGTTGGGGAAGAAGTCAAGGTGACCATGACAATAATATATTTGGTAGACGACGCCAAACTGTGGTGGCGCACCAAGTGCGAGGATATCATGAAGGGCCGATGCGTCGTTGAGATTTAGAAGGACCTCAAGCAAGAGTTGAAGGCTCAATTTATCCGAAGAATGTCGAGTACAATGTTCGACGGCACTTGAGGGACCTGAAGCATACCGAAACCATACATAAGTACATGAAGAGATTTTCGGGGCTAATGCTAAACATCCGCGATATGGCGAAGAAAGATAAATTGTTTTACTTCCTCGTAGAATCGAAACCTTGGGCGATTATAGAACTTTAGAGGAAAAATAGTGACTGGTCTGGCCATTGTTGAAGTTGGGGTAGAAAGACTGATGGATTGTATTAGTGATAGTCCATCTAAGAATATATTCATTAACAATGGGCAGAGCAGCAAATGAGACAACTCAGGAAAATCAAAGAGTGATTGAGCCTTTAAAAAAGGGATCTTTGCTGGAGAGTCATCATCCCATCAAGGATCAAGTTTGATAAATGAGTTTTAAAAATGGAAGACTATTGCATGTTTTTTTGTACAATAAACCCTATTTCTCAATGCCATTAAAGGAATGATATGAATGTTTTACAAGCTTCTCTTAAACCTGGTACTAATGTGACAGGTGAACAGGAAGAAGATGACGAAGATAATGTGGAAGAACCCGCAAAAATGGAAGCTCTCAGCTATCTTGGAGTCATGCACCGTCAACCTATCCCGAAGAGACAGAAAAAGTGAAACCACAAAAGCCCACTCCAACAGATCATTTAAAAGTTGGGAACATCTGTGATGCACCTACTAAACGTCTTCAAGAGGCATGCAAAAGGGTACTTTAATGATGAGAAAGACCTCATGTTTGTGGAAACGACTGTGGGTGACAAGAATTCTATCGCTCCTTGTGATACCGGAGCCAACCACAATTTCATTTCGATGAGGGAGCTCACCAAATGGGAGTGAAGTTTGAGAAAGAAATTGGCCAGCTGAAATCCATGAACTCCAAAGCCTCACTCATTCTTAAGATGGTGAAACAACTATCTGTTAAACTAAAAGCATGTGAGGGACAAACTTCACCGTCATCCCATGGATGATTTTGAGATGGTATTAGGAATAAAGTTCCTAATAAAGTAGAACACATTTCTTATTCTATTTGTTAAATGTTTACTGATCTTTTAAGATAATATGTGGGTCGTCCTGCTGAACCGATAACTTTATATAAGAGACGGCTCATATCAACCATGCAGCTAGAGAAGGGTTTGAATTGACATTAACCTACCTACTTGGTACTTCCTATGTTCGTGGGATAGGAGAAACCAGATGAAGTTGTTCCCGCAGAGATCCAAAAGGTCCTGAACTGGTACACAGAAGTAATGTTTGATAAGCTATCAAAGTGTCCACCGCCGAGAAATGACATAGACCATGAGATCGAGTTGTTGCCCAGTACCAAGTCCCCAGCTAAAGAACCCAACTGGATGGCTCATCCCAAGCTTGCAGAGTTGAGAAGACAACTGGATGAATTTCTAGATTCAGGATTCATACGGCCATCAAAAGGCCTATTTAGAGCACCAGTGTTATTTCAGAAAAAAAACATGATGGAAGTCTTAGGCTTCGCGTGGACTTTTCGGCTCTCGACAAGAATACGATGCGCAATAAGTATCTGATTTCTCTGATAGCAGATTGTTCGACCAACTGAGTGGGGCAAAATATTTCACCAAGCTTGATCTAAGGTCAAGCTACTATCAAGTCGGGATCGCGCGGAAAACAATGTGCATCCCAAGATACGGTGCTTTTGAGTTTTTAATGATGTCTTTCGACCTCACCAATACACCAGCCACATTTTGTACTCTGATAAACCAAGTGTTTCGCGACTTCTTTGACAAGTTTGTGGTGGTCTATCTCAATGATATTGTGACATAAGGTTCGAATTTGGAGAAACATCGGGAACACTTGAATATTGTCTTTAAGAAACTCCCGGAGAACCAGTATGTGAAGCGAGAGAAATGCTCATTCGCGTTAATGAGCATCAAGTTCTTGGGACATGTGATTGAGCAAGGTTCGAATCCACATGAATACAAGAGAATGTCAAGTCAATCCAAGAGTGGAATAGATATATATTTTTTTCATTGGATATTAGATTTTGATCCGTCGAGACTGACGGGGCTCGAACCCGCAGCTTCCGCTTGGCCAATTGCTACAAACATTTTGTCGAAAGCTACTCGAGGAGAATCAATCTTTTGGCAGAGCTATTGAAAAAAAAAATATTCAGTGAAAGTGACATGATTAATGTGTTATTTTCTTTGCAAATTTGAAGCATATTGTGATGGAAGATCCGATCCTGACTCGTCTGGATGTGATGAAACTGTCGAGATGCAGACAAATGCCTCAGATTTTGATTTGGGTGAAGTATTGTTGCAAGCAATGCACCCACTTTACATTCAAAAGTCGGAAGCTGAAGTTTACTAAGATGGAGTACATTGTACAAGAGAATGAGTTTATTGCGGTTGTTCATTGCTTAGGTGTGGAGACACTACCTGCTTAGGTCAATGTGAATACCGACAACTTACTGTTAATTATTTTCTCACTCAGGCTAAGTTTGCTTAATTGATATTTCTAATGCATGTTTTATTAGTTTTAATTGGATCATCAATATAAAAATCTAAAATATTTAGATTATAATTATGTAATATGTAAATAAAATAAATATTAATGCAAAATGTCATTAAACTTGAATAAAAGGACAAATTGCATAAATTGTCCCAAAACTTAGGCTGTTTTATAGGTTTCTTCCACAAACTTTAAAATGGAAAAAATATGTCCCAAAACTTACACAAAATTGTATGACTCGTCCTTCTGTTAGATGTTGTCCTTTAAAAGGTTAACTTTGAGGGTAATTTCAGAACTTTTAAAATTGAGGGTCATCTTCTCTCTTCTTCTCTAACATCTTTTTTTCTCTTTGTATTTCTTTTGATTTTATTCTAATGCTCATCCTCATAATCCCCAATTTGAGTGAACTATTAGTAGTCATAATCCTCAATTTACATGGTAAAATTTTATTTGTAGTGGTTAATCAAGTAGCAGAAATTTCTCCACAGAATATCTTCCAAATAATATATTAACTTTTTGAATTGTATTTATGAAAAAAGCAAACTATGAAGTATTAGCACGAATTTGTCCGAAGATACCAAACTGATCAATGCCAGTGGCATCAGATGAAGCACCGTGAAAATGGTAATGAATAATGATAAGAAAAACAACCAGCAAGCATTGCTAGCATATTGGTTCAGTGAACCATGATTTGTCTTTTTGGTATGAGAAATTGGTGAATTTGTCATATTTGTCTAGTCAAATGAATAGCAGTGAGGAATTGCTCAGCGTGAAAAGAATGGTGGAGACACAAATCGGGGAATTCGAGTTTGACGTCGATAAAGATCATTTCAGAAGACCTAAACTGGCGACGCCGACGTGATACTTGGAGATTGGTGGACGGGCTAAGCTCAGAACGGATTTGACAAGTGAAGGAAGGAGCTGGAGGACTGTGATGCCTGATTCTTGAGCCATTGATTTGACCTCAGGTTGCTCGATTATGAATCTGGATTGCAGTGACCTAGATATCAAGATCCCCATCACCTCCGCCGAGAAGAACAACAAAAAATTTGAGATATTACTCTCCAGCGAATAAATAAGGTTTTACTATTATATTTAAAAATTTCAATAATACCCTCAAATTTAACTTTTTAAAGGTTCAAAATTTAACAGAATGACGAGTCGTGTAATTTTATATAAGTTTAGGAACTTATTTTTTCTATTTTAAAGTTTGGGGACGAAACCTGCAAAACAGTCTAAGTTTTGGGACAATTTATGCAATTTGCCCTACCTTAATCTTCAGAGTTCATAAATGTGAACCTTGAGAGTACATAAATGTTAACCTCTAATTTGTTATTTATATTGAAAACATTTCAATCGTATCCAACCATGCTATGCTGGCGATTCAAGTTCAAGCAGAACAGAATATCAAATTCCAACAATAATTTGCTGCTACTCAACAAACTTCAATGATAGAGCACAAAGTTCATCATAAGTTGTGTGAACGAGCACAAGTTATTTAACTTCAATGATAGAGCATAAGCATGTTCACATGACTCCCACGAGTATAGAGCATAAGCATGTTCACATTACTCCCACGAGCATAAACAACCATACCCAGACCTAGGATAATTGGGTTACAGTAATCACGCTACCATCTGAAAAAAAACGAGTCTCTGTCTGAAAACCATGCCACATGGAATCTCACTACAAAAAACATCTAAAGAAGCAAACTGTGGCAGATGATTTTGCTCGCACATCAAAATTTCACAGCAGTTGTCCATGTACCCTGGACGCTAGGGTGCTTCGTTACATGTCTCGTCTTCAGCTTCACCACCTTTCTTCCTAGCGAGTTCCTTAGCCTGGTTGCATGTAGGAGTACGTCTTCTGGAGTCATGTTCTTCACACATACCACACGCTCATTTTTGTTCTCTGGCCAATACATACAATTATTGTGTCAGTGTGAATTTTTTTTTTAATTTTTTCTTTGGCCAATACATACAATTAATGTTAAGTGTGATTTTCTTTCCAACCTACGCCAAAGAAGAAATGGAGTCTTACTGTAGAATCCCTTCAAATGGGGATGCTGACCACGAATAAGTTCAGTAACCACCTCTAGCTGAGGGTTGCTCTCCTTCAGTTTCGGAAGATTAGATTCCATGAATGCCCTGCCATCATCATTAAAAGAAAATGGAATTGAGACATACAGAACATGACATGTTTGGTGCTTTGCCCATAATTGCAATAATTTTTTTCCTTTTAGATGCTCATATTGGTAACATATTGTTACAATAAAATATTTGACCATATTTGCATAACCTTGAAATCTAGGATCGAATAAACATATGCACCTTGTGATAACATTATTATTCACTATCGATGAAAATCGTCGTATTCACATAAAATGGCAGGGAAAAATGCATAATACATCTTACATAAAATTTAATTGTCATATACATTTCATTAGTCTTATCATGTGGGGTCATAGAGTATCTACAAACCGTACCTGATACCCCTACTGCTGCCTCCCCAGTCACAATAGCTGACAATCAGCTTCTGAAGTTGCCATACACCTCTTAAAGCCATCTGAGCTTAAGAAAAACGTATTAATAAGGAATGTGTTACAACATTTATACATCTATATATATATAAAGTACAAGAGTAAACTTCTTAATTTACACATGAAAATTTATTATTCACACTTTTCTTTGGATCTCCCATTTTTTCACATGCTCTTCAATCCACTTTTTCTTTCTTGTAAATTTTCTCTCCAACTTTTTTACATTATTTTTCTCTTTCAATCCACTTTTTCTTTCTTATGTCCAGTCTACTCCAACACATTTTTTGAAATAAAATCCAAAACTTCATAAATCTAAATTCAACTTCAAATATAGAAGTTGTTTTACTATTTTTTATATAATTTCAAAATCAATTGATGCGGCTTATAACATAATTTCAAAATCAAGGAGTTGATACACGACATATAATTTTTTATCCTTCATTTTTGTAAAATTTAACATTGTTTCTTAAAATATAAATTTAGCGCGTATGAAATATAAACTCGTGCAGTTTATTATAAAACTTCTTTGTAATATATGGTTTGTAAAATTTCATGGTTATTTTTAAAATGTGTAGTTTAGCTGTGTTAATGAATTCATTCAAATAGAAAAAAGTTATTTTATCAGTTTTTTTTAAATAATTTTAAAATCAATTGATGCAGGTTATGGTATAATTTCAAAATCAAGGACAAGACATATAATTCTCTATCCTTCATATTTGCAAAATTTCACATTGATCCTAAAATATAAATTTAGAGTGTATCAAATATAAACGGGTTCAGTTTATTATACAACTTCTTTGTAATATATGATTTGTAAAATTTCATAGTTATTTCTAAAAATATGTAAATTAGTCCGTGTTAATGAAATTGACGCGGGTTATGACGTAACTTCTTCGTGATGGATGAATAAACTGATCTTTTTGTGAATTTCTTTCGGATAATAACAACTATTACTAAGTTGTTTTCAATTATTCATAATTATCATAGAGTTTCGTAACTTTTCATGTTTGGAATTTCGGTATTATGTATGGTTTAATGTAAAAAAATCTCTCTTTTCAATACTTTATATGTTTCATTTGCACATCATTTTTATATTTCAACTCTTCTAATGTCATTTTTGTACAAATATGGACAACTCTATTTATAAGTTGACATACTTATGTATGAGAGTTATAACTTCAAGTTAATTTCAATTGTTTTAGGTTTCACATATTTATCAAAAGTTAGATTGAAGAAGCAGTTCTACATATTAACAATTACAGAATTACAAAACTATTTCACAAACTTTTTTAAACTAGGTTTATCTGTAGACTGTATTATAAACTGCATGATATATCTTAAGTTACAAAACTATTTTATTGAAATTTCTATAGTTATTTCTTTGGATCTTATAAATATACATATTATAATTTTGTGAACAAATTATTTTGTTCTATTGATAAATAAAACGTCAAATATTATTTTATTGGTTTGTTTCACATTAACTTGATCTAATTAAGGTTGACAAAATAGTAATTTATTTCGATTATTAAATAACTTCAACATGATCATATACTGAGTAATTTTAATTCTATTAAATGGTTGCTTCTTAACTTTTAAATTGTGTTTATATTTATGTATGTAACACTGGAAATTCTAATAAACTTTTTGTATTGAATATTTTCTCATTAGCGCACAGGCTCATGCTAGTACCAACAAATAACAGAAACCTCCTAATTTCATTTTTCACCAATTTCACTTTTCAAGTAAAACCAAACCAATCAGTAGGTGCTGCAAAAACAGGCAAATGGAAAATCTACAGATACACTCATGGTGAAGTTTCACTACAAGGGATTTAATCGAACATTTGATATGCATGATATAATGCGGGGGGGACTTGGAAGTTGCAAGTACCGGAATCAGCAAAAAGCCTAATAATTTCATTACAGATAAAGGCTATAGACTCTGGCTGGATTTGCGTTTTGTTTTTTTTAACAAAATATTTGGAACACCAATCACATCATCCCAACTTTACTATAGCACAAAGATATTCTATTTCATTCTGACAAACTTCATATTGAAATTATTACCTACTCTTGACATATTACCTACTCTTGACTCAAATATATGATTCTACTAACTTAGTTTCATTATAATAGAAATCAATTTTATTCGCGGTCAGTTCGTTGAGCAATGCCAAGCATCACACACAAGTTGCAATTTGTTGGCTTGTACATATGTAGCAAACAAATGTGACAGTCCAGTTTATGTAATGCAGACCTTTCTAGATTCAGTTTTCTGCTTGCAGCCTTCAGGTGATACTTATACTAGGAGATCAATTTTTGACTCTATTTTGGCAGGATGCATTCCCGTGTTTTTTTGTCCTGGATCTGCTTATAAGCAATATTTATAGCATTTCCCTAAAAATCATATGAAGTATTCAGTGTTCATCAGAGGGGATGATGTAAGAGATGGGAAAATGAAGGTAAATGAGACACTGCTGAAATTTTCAGAGGAAGAAATAGTAGAAATGAGAGAAGAGGTTATAAGGATGATTCCTAGCGTTATTTATGCAGATCCAAGGGCCCAATTAGAGACACTTGAAGATGCATTTGATATAGCAGTTAAGGGTGTTCTTGAGAGGGTTGAGAGAGTTAGGAGGAAGACTGAAGAAGGAGATGATCCTAGCATTGGCTTTGCAGATCAAATAAGTTTGAACTGAATAGAGGACAAAAACATAAATCTGACTTTTTCAATATCAAAGATGTGAGGAAAATATTAACAATTTTATTGTCCTATTTATGTGTCGGGGAGATGCTTAAGTATAAACTTTCTATTAGACCGCTGGGCCAAACAACAGAGATGGAGGTATCAACTCTATGTTTGTTTATTTAATTTCTGTCATTTTGATTTATTTTTCCGCTTATGAATGTGAGTTTATCGAATCTGTTCATGTCTCCTTACAGTAGTGTCTACCTACTGAAATGCTTTAATACTGTATACAGTTGTCGAATCAATATATAACTGGTTTCCTTCAATGGATATCATTGGTCAGTCATGTAGCAAAAAGAAAAGATTTATATTCTTTTAATCAATAATTATTATATAACTTACCAGGGATGACTTAAAAGGCATTGAATGAAATGAAATAGCACTTGCATCAAGACACATATTTGCATATTTCATAACCAGAGTATGTAATAAATACAAATTAAGTAGAGATTAAGAACAAGTTATCAGAAGTTTTAAGGACTTACTGATGGATTGAGCTATAGGCTTCTGAATATGTCGGGTCAGCACTAAATCCATCCATTGCTCGTTCAGACTTTCGTCCAGTCACTTTTAGTCCAGAGTACCCCCATCACCACAGTTGATACAATTTCCTCTCCTTATTGGCCTCCATATGGTTGAGTTCAGTGCAGTCACTTCGAAGATGAAGAGCCAGATCTGATACTTTTAAAATGAGCAAGAGCAACATACCTCTCTAATTTGCTCGGATTTGCAACCGACGGAAAAAATACGAGGAATCGAGCAACAGACAGACGAGGAGCATGTTTAACATAGGA
>JAYMTC010000320.1:0-12729 GCA_036897605.1 Melianthus villosus
ATTCCTCCATGTTCACTATGTGAAGTGCATGTGGCTATCTTACGTCCCAATATATATATATATATATATATATATATTCTACCTCTTGCTTTTGTCATGCTTTGAAGCACTAGCTGTTACACTAGCTTAAGATTATATCTGTGTTAGGATGACCCCGAGTATGTCATGTCAAGGTTAAACCTGTTCTGAAGACTTAATAGGCCCTCATCTACTTTTTCTGTGTTCAAATGCTAGATAATTTTCTAGTTACTTTGTCTTTCGGTTAGTTGCAAAGGCTAATTCATGAAATTGTTAATCTGATTGTATGATATTGATAGGTCAAATGAAGAAATGCAGGAAAGCGCTCATATTTTTTTCTATTTGGCTGATGAAGATGGCAATACTTTAAGTTTGATTAGAGAAACCCTTGAAAATCGGAAGATTTCCCTCCTGGCATCAGGTTCGCGACTGGATATTGGGGATTGGCAACTACATTTAAAATCAATGGTAATGTTAGGAACGAAGAAATAGTAGTCAATTTAAATATTTGGCGAATAATATTATTTGACTGTCTTTGTTGTTTCTTCCATTGCCAAATCTATAATCAACTTCATTTATGTGTTTCTCCCTTTTTACAGGATAATTTGGAAGTCCATTATTCTGGTTTTCGGACCCCTCATATTCATAATTTATCTGATCTCGTCCAGCAAACCCTTGGAGAAAACGTACGTTATGTTTTGTATGCATCAACAATGAAGTGCTTTAAATACTTGATAATTTTTCATATGTAATATGTCATTTGATATTCTTGCTTGTTGGCAGGCAAGAAAGTATAATCGACTTCAGCTACCTGACACCTCTAGTGATTCTCCAAACATTGTAGTTTTTCAGGTATTTCCCAGTAACCGGTATTAATTAAAAGTGAAAGCATTTTAATAAGTTCTCCATCTCTCAATCTCTTATCTATTTTTTCGGTTGTAATTTATTCTTCTTTTGTTTGCATTCTCAACTCTTATTGCAGATTTCTGCCAGGATTCCTTTCAAAACTGATATTGCTTTCATATCTGGAACTGGTATGAAAAGTTCAAGAGTAGAAGAACGCCTTCACAGCCTTACAGGTAGCTTCATACCTTTTTAGTGTTAATGCAATCTTTTCTTCTAAACAATTCATATATTTTGAATATCTGGAATTCTGTTGCATTTTGGAGACAAGCATATTTGTCAATGAGAAGGATTATTTATGGCCTATTTCATTGTTCTTGACTGTATTTGTTCATATTTTTCTGGTTATCATGGAAACAAAATTTATTGGGTTCAGAGAAATATTCTTCGCACTGGTAATCTATTGGTTCCCTGTCACGTATAGGTAATTCACTGACCAATCAATTAGAAGAAAGACAAAGTGCATTTGATGCCAAATTCAAGAATTGCTTTGATCTGACTGACAAGGTACACACTTTTTGTTAATTATTTCATTCTGCTTAACCTGTTTCTGGGCCATTGTCTTGCGTGATGCTAAAAGTTAACATGTGTTCTGTTGGAGCAATACAAGTTCCAAATGGTTTTCTACTTCTCTTGGAGAATATTAGATTAATGTATTACAAAAGTACACCTGAATAGCTCATGAAATTGATTACAATCTATATCAAGCAGCATAAAAATCGAACTGAATAATTCCCTAAATTTTGTGTAGTCATATTGCAAAGGCATACGTGAATAGCTCATGAAATTGATTACATTCTATATCAGGCAGCATAAAAATCGAACTGAATAATGTCCTAAATTTTGTGTAGTCATACATATATATGCTGGCACCAGTTTTCCTGGTTAAATAGACAGGTAATGTAGTGTATTTAGGAACTGCATTTTTGTTTACCAATGTCTTCAAATAAATTTAATTCCGATTTTTTGTTTTGTGTTTCAGTTCGATTCCAACTCAATAATTGTTGGCAAAGCTGCTATTGCAAATATGTTAGGTGGCATTGGTTACTTCTATGGCCAGTCTAAAATTTCTGTTCCAAAAGACTCTAATGTAAGTTATTTTTATTTTGTATGCTATATTTTACATACAATGAGTAAGATATAATCAATTACAGCATGATCTTAAATACAGAGGCTAAAAATCATTTTAAATCGGTTCTTGCTCTGTAGTTCTTACTGAAGTGTACCTTTAGTTGCTCATATTTTAAGTGATTGATCATCATTTTCTAATCCTTTTACATTGCTACCACTTTTGGACTCACAACTTGGAGAATTTGTAAATTTACATGGTTTGATAAATTAAGATTGATATTGACAAGTTCTTATTTGATGCTATGAATACATCAGTTGACAATGCAGGAAAGACCAAAAAATTTACTTCAATCAATATATTTTACCTCAGGTGCAGAGAACTCTAGCGACTCCATGTATATTTAGTCATTCTTTGTGTCTCTAGTGCATAGTTGAGCACCGAGGCGCAAAATCTCAGTGGAGCCATGACGTAAGGCGCAACGCAAGGTGCGCGCCTTTTGAAAATGATCGCAAAAAAATAGTAATAATTATTATTAATGATAGAAATAAATTAAAAATTAAGTAATATTGAAAATGACAAATAAATTATTATGACCTTTAAAAAAATTACATTAAATAATAAAAATAAATACATTTAAATATTGCAAGAATTATAATTATAAATAAATTAAGTACAAGTATAATATTACGATGAAATATAAAAAAATTATAAGTTCTAAAATGCAATAAATGAGTGCTTTAAAATGTTGTTGACAAAAGTTGTAAAATAAGATTCGAAAAAAATCAAAAGAAAATACTAAATATGAAGAAAAAAGTAAAATTTAGCGACAACCCATCAATATACGACAAGGAAAATATGAATCTAATAAAGAAAATATAAGATGAAGATCTGTATATGATATTTTGCAAAGGTGCTAAAGGCGCAAGCCTTTGGTCATCTTAAGGTGTGTCTTGCCTTTTTTCAGGCTATGACGCGGTTCGCGCCTT
Source organism: Melianthus villosus (assembly GCA_036897605.1). NCBI lineage: Eukaryota > Viridiplantae > Streptophyta > Magnoliopsida > Geraniales > Francoaceae > Melianthus > Melianthus villosus. The sequence continues at coordinate 2,980 of JAYMTC010000320.1, forward strand.
TGACAACTATGCTCTAGTGTTGTGTACACATTGCTGCAGTGTGGTCTTTCATGCAACCAGCTCTTTTGGATATCCTTTGCCCTTTCGGCTTTGGCGTCTAAAGTGTATTGAATATCAGGAATCACAACAAAATAATGCACAGATAGGACATGGTATACTAATTCGTAACCGGCTATCAGATTCTAGGCTAGGTTCCATATATATTTCTAATTTCACACTTGAGGTTGAGAGTTTTCAGCTACTCCAAAATCTTATGCTCTTTTCATATTCTAATTTCCACATGGGCTTTTCTCAAATAATATAATTGATTATCCTTATTCCTAAAATCACTTGTTTTCAGTTTACTTTCATAAAAAGTGATACAGTAACCATTATCCATTGCAGCTTGGGACTCGTGATAAATTTCTTTCATATTGGCCAGCTGAGCTTTACACAGCTGTTCCAAGTCGATCCTTTTTCCCTAGGGGATTTCTGTGGGATGAAGGTTTTCATCAGCTACTGATCTGGTTAGTTGGACTGTCTCTTCATTTTTGTTGTTCCATTTTCCTTAATTTGTATTTGCCACTCATTTTAAAAGTCAAATATACAAGATTTGACAGCATTGAATGAATTACTGGGATTACCAGTATACTTAATCAGTTTTGGTGTCTCTATATCTCTTTAATGTTAAGCAGGCGCTGGGATATTAAGATATGCTTAGATATACTTGGTCATTGGTTAGATCTGATGAATATTGATGGATGGATCCCACGTGAGCAAATTTTGGGTGCTGAAGCTCGAAGGTGATAGGTTCATTCAAGCATATGCTCTAAATTTTAAGTTTTGCAAATATTTAGAGGAATAATTTGTTCTGGTTGAATTGCAGTAAGGTCCCAGAAGAATTTGTTCTTCAGCATCCAACAAATGGAAATCCACCAACTCTATTTTTAGTTTTACGCGGTACGGAATATTTTTTGTGACATGGATAACTTCGTAACATTTTGGCCATTTTATTATAATATAAGGTGTTCATATTTGTTCAGATCTTGGAACAATTTATGGCCTAATATTGCACATATTTTGGTTCATAAACTTCTCGTATCATAAGTGCTATTAGAAAAATTGCGTTAATTATACACAAAAGTCAAGAAGATACATTGCATTCGTGGAATCAAATCTGACGGATAACTAATGGAGTATGATGAAGCCTGGAATTGATGTGATCTAGAATATAAAGAACATAAGTTTTATGTATGCTTTCTATCAGATCAATGTAAACCAGTTGTATAAAATTTTGCTTTTTCCAGATCTAATTTTTGGCATGAAAAGAAACAAGTTTACTGCTGCTGAAAGCAATGATATATCTTCCTTCTTGGATCGGACTTTTGTTCGTCTTGAAGCATGGTTCCAATGGTTCAATACTACCCAGGCAGGTGTGTATGGAACCTGGTTTTTAATGTATATTGTACCATGATTAGTAGTTCTCTGGAAAACATATTTTTCATTGATGTGCTGGCTTTTACAATTTGTAAAAATTTTCCCATGTTCAGTTGATATGCTACTCAACTAAACCTCAGTCTCTGACTAGTGGAGATCATGAATCATTTCCTTCACTTCAATCTATGTTAGCACTTTTAAGTAACCAAGTGCGTTAAACCGTTTCTAAGTTTATTTGGTCTGTCCCCCAACTAGCTCCATTCAGAAGAAAACATCATTTATTCTTACCGAAATTGGTGACGCATGGACTTTCTGATGATTATATTCTTTTGGTATTGTATCTTTTCATGTGTGAGTACATGTCCATATTCCATATTCCATCTTCCATCTTCCATCTTAGTATTAACAATTAAGCTATTTGTGTTTCTTCAATTATTTTTATCTCTTAAGATATTTAGATCTTTATATGTTACGTTTTCAAACTACCCTCATTTTTTTGACATGTTGCGCTTCAGCCTCCAACACTTCAAACCACCAAGTACAACCAGTCTTACTACTAAAGACACTACCACACATTTCGATGTAATATAAAGTTTATTGACTTCACAATGCACTTAAGACACAACTCCCACATTTCCAATCAGTTACAGATACAGGATAAACTTACGTGCAACTACTTTCCGTTTTGGTGATTGTCTTGAATGTATTGTAAACACAGGAAAAGATATGGGCAGCTACTTCTGGCATGGGAGAGACAGCACAGTAATTCGTGAACTAAACGCAAAGGTTGTATATTGTTTCTGGATGAAATAACAAGTTTATTTCAGAACCAGTTATTTTATTTTTGCAACCAATAACCATATGCAATAACTTTTCCCCGGCCACTCATTCTGTTTCGGTAAATGAAAAAGCCTATTCCAGAGATATTGATATTTAAAACATGAGTAAACTGTTTAATTTTGGCATCTCCAGACACTTTCATCTGGGTTGGACGATTATCCTCGTGCTTCACACCCAAATGAACATGAACGCCATTTAGATCTTAGATGCTGGATGCTTCTTGCAGCAGAATGTTTGGATTCCATTACAGACATATTTCATTATGAAAACAAACCTCTGAAGGTATATATTTTGAAAAAATTATCTTGAGAACGCTATAATTCATCTATTACTTTGTAGTCATTCAACAAGAAAAATGATGCAGGATTATGGAGCAACAGTTCAGCTGCTCTCAGATTTTGAAATTCTGAATCAGGTTTATTTCTCCCTATTTGAATGGAATTATTTTTCATTGCTGTAATTTTGGATCCTCGTCACTTTCTGTTGTAAAATGCTTCAATTTTCTGTAATAGATAATGGTTGTGATGATCATTGACATTGTCTTCATGTTTTTCAAGATGCATTTTGATGATAAAACTGGAGCTTATTTTGATTTTGGGAATCATACAGAAAAGGTACCCTATTTGCACTTTTCAATTTCTGTCCAAAATTTGCGATATGCTTGTATGCTCAAGTCGCACTAGGAGAAATGAGCTACTTATATAATATGCTTACTCTATTAAATTAAATTTGTCCTTACCAGTTAGTGGATGAGTAATCATATACAGATATAACATTGTTTTATTGATATCTATTCGGCAACATTGAAACTTTAATTCTCATTCTAGGTTCGTTTAAGTTGGAAAGAAATGATGTCTGGAAATCATTATACCGGTCAAGAGCTTGTCCGTGAAGTGCTAGGCGTGCCACAGTTGAGACTGATCCCTCATATTGGTTATGTCAGCCTTTTCCCATTTATGATGAAGATCATTCCACCTGTAAGTTGCGATTAGGATATGTCTTAAACAGGTTTACCATGTTCCTGGTGTTTCTGTTATTGTGATTTTTTCTAGCACGGGGTTGTGTTTTATCATGCTTATGATATTTCCAGGACTCGTGGATTCTAGAGAAACAGCTGAACCTTATTTCAAACCAGAGCATTTTGTGGACCAACTATGGACTTCGATCCCTTTCTAGAACAAGGTGATTGTGCATAATGGAAGTTATTCAATTCTGGTCTCTTTTACAATATCCAGACACATTCTAACTTCAGAAGATAAATTTAAGTGAAAACTGCCATCTTAAATGTCACAGTTCCTTGTACATGAAATATAACACGGAGCATGACCCACCATATTGGAGGGGGCCAATATGGATGAACATCAATTACATGACTCTCTCTGCACTCAATCATTACTCTAAAGGTAGAACTAACCCATACCCATATCTATACATGAAGTATGGGCTTTGTTTATTTATCGACATATAATCATTATGGTTGCATCCTTCAGAAGTTGGACCATATAAAGACAAAGCCACAGTCATCTACAAAGACTTGAGGAACAACTTGATTAGGTACTGTTCCACTATATGTTTGATAAGCCCCTCTTTTTATCAACACTCCACAATTAATTCAAACACTTTTTTCACCTTTGATGCAGAAACGTGGTTCGTAATTATAACCGGACTGGCTTTCTGTGGGAACAGTATGATCAGAAGAAGGGTAAGGGTAAAGGTGCACGTCCATTTACAGGTTGGACATCCCTTGTGCTCCTAATGATGGCAGAGGTTTATAGTGAAAAATAAGACAACTTCTTTGTAAAAATATACTATCAATATTATTTTTTTTTCCTTATATTTATCCAAGTGTAACAATTTTGATAAAAGAATAGGTAGTTATCTAGGTTCAAACCCATTTGGGTTTTTTCATAGCCTCGCACATTGGTTCAAAAATTGTCTGGAAGGTTAGTGCAAGCATTTGTCATCCAAGACCAAGAATCTATGCTTAAATTCACATGTCTATTTTGTGGCTATATTATGTTCGGTAGTATGTTAACAGGAATTTTAGATGTATCACTTGGATTGCAACACACATGATGTTATTATATTTATCTTTCATGTTTACTAATTTATCACTGATCTACACAATTAGGTGTTTCAGAATCTTTATTGCATTTGGGTGAGTCGTTTTCAGATGAGCAGAATGCCCATACATCATCTTTTTGTCCACTTCCAACAAGTGGTGCAACATAGAGATGAGTTCCAGCCTCGATCACTGTACTGAATAATCTATCCGATAGGGTCCAACAAGCCACCTTTCATTCTCCATTTCTGGGCCTCTAGCCTCGGATTTAAAAAAATCCCACTTTCTTTTTCTCTACATGATGAAGTTGAGCCAATACTGTTGTCATTATCATAGTTGAAATTTAACGTCTTGTATCAAGCAGTGTCCATTGGGATGTGTACAAGAGAGTTCTAGCCATTAGTGTCTTAAGATGATAACTTCAAGGTCCCAGGTCTCAGGGATCCCTATTAGCTATACGTGGTGTGGACCAATCGGTTACGAACCTCCCCTAGTTACACCATCTTTTGGTGTTTTTATATTCTATGAACTAAGCATTTTAGCAAATGATATCTGTAGATTTGTGTCAAGCATACCATTTAAATAAAACAAAATTGTGAATTTGATTGTGACATACTCATATCTTCACAAATTAGAACCTAAATTAGTGTTGACTCACCATTTAAATTGAAAAGCTGCCTGATTATCTCGAAATCATGCGGCTGGCTCAGATCCATCTAAATTTAGATTTGATAAGATTTTAGTGTACGCTTATTTTATTTTGTTGAGTTAAGTTTTGGATGAGCTCCTTAAAAGTTCGATACGAATAAATTAACTTTAAAAATTAGTTCTTGATTATAAATATTTTACTAACATCAATCAATCGGTTTTGAAGACAAGCGTGAAACATTTGTTCAATTTATAGAATTGTTATCACTAGTGATCGGAAAGGAGAGAATATGTTGTTCTGATAGATAGTAATATTTACAAGTCCATTATTAAATATAACTATCAAATATTTAAAATAATTGAGTTGAGTTACTTGTTGTTTTATTTGTAGGAAAAAAAGGTTGTATAATTATTCTCGTACTTAAAAATATAATTATTCATAGTAAGAAGATATTATTATAAAAATAAACATTACACAGAGAAAATAAATACTAAAAATTACAAAAGTACCAATAAAAAAAATATACGAGAAGAATATCTCTTGACAAGACTAAATTGATTATGAAAAATTAAACTCTCGTAATAAATAATGGAGGAGGGAAGAGGAATGGAGAGGGGCGGCCGAGAAGGGGGATCTGATCAAAATTTATAAAAGAAATTCTTAAAAGTATTTAAAAAGATAAATTTTTGCTTAAATATAATTGTTATGTTTCGGCACATTTTCGAACCTTTGTTACCACTATTAGAAGAAAACATTGTTTAGGGAGAGACAAGACCCACTGAAATACTGAACCCTGTCGTTTTCCTCAAATTCCTTTTTAACCGCTCAGCGCAAATCTCAATCTACCCTATAAAATCATCGATTCTTCTTTCTTCATTGCCTCGCACTGAAGTTCCGATCAGTTTACCTGCATTTCAATCTCCATTTTGTCTCCATAATCATCATAAATCTTAGCAGAATATCAAATCAAATTTATCAGGTACTTTCCCCATTTTTTGTCTCTTCAATTGTGTTATTAGATATAAGTTGTTCGTTGATACTTCCAGATCTGTTTAGTGTGTTTGAGATTCAGTCATGTTCGTGCTTGAGCTATGAATATATGGTTATTTGCTCCTTTAAGCTCTAATTAGCATGTTTTAAGTAGAAATTATTGGACGGTAGAAGGAACAACTGAGTCGGTGAGCTGCCTTTGATCTGAGGTTACCATTCTTGTGAAACACATCCAAGAATTAATTCTTGAAATACATAGATATAGTGATTCTTTGAGATTGTGTTTGAATAAGTTGATGCCATATTTTAGGAAAAAAAATGAGAATCTCAACGTGAAATTACCCATTTCAACACAGTGTCAAACGAGCACATAGTAATTAGTAGTCTGATTATTGCTTTCAGAGTCAAGTTTGGATGAGGTTTTAACATATTTCACTTCATCTATTCAGTCAAATGGAGATTACTGGAGGCTAAAAGTTGTGAAGTTCTATGGCCTTGATTGGTATGATTTTGTTATTCGAATAGTGTATTTGATTCTATTACTTATGCTGCTGCAATTTGATGTTTCACATATTTACTCTTTTATGATATATAGAGATTCGGGCAGGGTGTAAAAGAATATATTCTTATTGTGGAGTTTTAAGAAGTATTTGGCATGGAAAGGTAGAATCTATGGACATGGAATTTGAATCTGACTGGATGAAACACAGAAAATCGTCAGCATTTACAGCTCAGTCTATTTGTTCGTTAACATCATTTATGCCTTGGGCATCGGAAATCCCTATAGGTGAAGGGTTTTACGAATTCCTTTAGACGATACCTGTCATTTCACATTATTATATGTTTGCTGGAAGATATCGTCTTAATTTACGGAAGTACTCTACGTTTCGTGATTTAGCTGCTCAAAAATTGGAAAATGCCAAGTCTTGTGATTGAAAAGAACAGATATATTGAGCAGAATATGTATTTCAAAAATTCAACTCAGCAAACGACTCCGAATTGCTCAAAATTCAAATCTTATTCAGAGGATACTATCAAACTCGACAGCCCCATTATATCAGGGTTACCCGATGATGTAGCAAAGTATTGCCTTGCACTTGTTCCTCGCTCTGACTTTCCAGCCATGGGTGGTGTCTGCAAGAAATGGAGATCATTCGTTCAAAACAAAGATTTCATTATAGAGAGGAAGTTAGCTGCACGGCGTGAGGAATGGCTCTATTTCTTAACTATTGATGCTGAAGGAAAACAAAGCCACTGGGAGGTTTTAGATAATTTTGGGCATAAACATCAGCTTCTTCCGCTGATGCCTGCTCCTGAGAAGGCTGGGTTTGGGGTAGTTGTTCTTAATGGAAAGATTCTTGTTATGGCTGGCTATTCGGTTATTGATGGGACCAACTTTGCCTCTACGGAAGTTTATCAATATGATTCTTGCCTCAACAGGTTTGTTAAAAAATTCCTGTTATTCAATTAGATTGTAAACTCAACTAGTTTATTATCTTTCTCTCTCATTCGTAACATGCCATTTGCACCCAATTGCAGTTGGAGCAAGCTAGCTAATATGAATGTCGCCCGCTATGACTTTGCTTGTGCAGAAGTCAATGGCAAAGTCTATGCCGTTGGAGGCTTCGGAACGTACAATAACTGCCTCGCTAGTTCAGAGGTATACGACCCGAACACTGATACATGGACCATGATTGAGAGTCTTCGCTGTCCAAGATGGGGTTGTTTTGCCTGCGGATTAGAAGGAAAGCTGTATATCATGGGTGGTAGGTCAACCTTCACAATCGGGAATTCTAGGTATGTTAACATATATGACCCTGAAACTAACTCCTGGTGTGAGATGAAGAAAGGCTGTGTCATGGTCACTGCTCATACTGTCCTTGGAAACAAGCTGTTTTGCATGGAGTGGAAAAACCAAAGAAAGCTGTCTATTTTTAACTCCGAGGACAATTCATGGGAAACAATATCAATCCCATTGACTGGGAGCTCAAGTATCAGGTTTCGGTTTGGGACCCTGGATGGTAAGCTATTGTTATTTTCCCTGAAAGATGAACCTGACTACAATACGCTGGTGTATGATCCCAGTGCAAAACCAGGCTCGGAGTGGCAAATCACTGAGTTGAAACCGCCTTGTTTATGTCTGTGTACCTTGACAATCAAGATCTGAAGATGATTTCATGGGATCTTCTTGACATTCGATTTGTAAGCTTTATGGGGTACTCACTCAAGATCGGCTGATTTTTAATTTGAATTTTGAATAATGATTTACATGGTACTTATAGGTGATATTTTGTTGCAAGATAAAATGAGTTTTAGCTGGAAGTGATTAATATCATGCATCTGTTTTTCAGTATGTATAAGCAAACAATCCACGGTATGACAGACACCTTTTTTTGTGAACAATACGTGGTTGACTTACCTATATTAGAGATAGAACTAATCATATTCATGAAGAATAAAATTAAATCTATAGAATTAAATCTCAATGAAAGCTAGTGGTATAAAACCAAAAATTTGCTAGCTATTGCTTTATGCCTCACATGTAACTATCTCGTCTTGTGCCACTCGTGTTGATGATGCCGAGAAGTCAACAAAGAGATGTAATCACATTACCTCCGAACAAAATTTGCTTTAAGTTGCCACTAAAACCATTAGAAAGTTTCACAATATGCATTCAATAAACCCTTTGCATCATCAAGGAACATGCCTGGTCCACAGTGACTCCATATAACGAGAGGATAACATCCTGAAGGATTACAACTAAATACAGAGTACTATGCCTCTACTACAGGGTCAATAAAGAACAAAAGGTTACCCTTATGTGTGACCTACTATAATAGTATCTTAAACGTATAATGTATACCATAAAAAAGAGCGGATTGTGTAGTTTACCTATAACTCGCATATAGATGACTATCTATAACATTATTCTAGTACACTGGCTTGTGGAATAACACGAGCAATGGTACATTCTGCCATTTCGACAAAATCCCAAAAAATTAGGAAAATAACTAATCCAACTGAAGCTCTAATGTATATCTCTTAGCAGTGAAACAGATATCCCTGCGCGGAGGTTCCAAGTTTAAATAGGACCAATGTAACCTGGTATAGTATTAATTCAGTGCTATAAGAATCAGAACCCTATATGTATATTTGTTTCACAAAGCTAGGGCATACAACAAGACCTACAGCCTAATGGACTGTGTATCTCATCAATAAATTGCATTGGGATGTTAGAAAATCTATGATATATGAATCACAAGCCTAAAGCCAGAAATTTGATTTGAAAACTACACAATCGATTTCCCTGTAATAGAAAACCCGTCTAGCAAACAACCATGCCTACCGGATAGAAGAAATTGAACCTACCTTGTTAACATATATATGCCAAAAACTATCCCTAATCAAGTCCAATACATAATCAAAATTCAGCACACACAAAATCATAGTAATAGCCAGGAATTCTATTAATACTAGGAATCGAAAACAAGGTAAAAGCTCAATAGCCATAGTAATTATACTATAGTTTTACAATGTAGGCTGCCATATAAACCTTTGATCGTCTAACAAAATAAAATAAAAAACACTATTTTAAACCTATTTCTTGGAGGACTTCTTTTTTGAATTCACCACTGGTTGAGGCTTCAGATGCTTTTCAGCTTCACTTGGATCCAACCAATTAAGAGGATGGCGATTGAAGAACGGCCAATTAGGAACAGTGATCAATGTAGTGACAATCACACCACCAGCGTAAATAAAGATCATCATCCTAAACGAACCCATTACATACCCC
>JAYMTC010000321.1:0-12715 GCA_036897605.1 Melianthus villosus
TAGATTGAGCACTCGTGTCTGCTTGTCTTGACAGCTCGAGCTTCTTCAGCTCGGTGTCGCCGAGTTGGACTTCTTCGGCGGGTTCTTCATATCCTCTCATCACGATCTCTCATTGTTTTAGAGATCGGAATATGGTCTTCATTTTCATGAACCAGAAGTCGTAGTCTTCTCCATCAAACTCGAGGATGAGGTGATGGTCTGAAGTCGACGTGGATGTGGAACTGGAAGCCATTGTTTTCTTCAGATCGGTGGTTGAGCAGGTCGGTTGTCTGGGTCAATCTCTTCGGCGCAGATCTCGTCTTCGGTGGTCTTCAGGTCGGCAGAGTTTTGAGCTCTTGCTTTCTTCCGGTCGGCGGGACGTTTCGTTCCGGTCGATTTAGGATTGACGGAACCCGATTTACTCTGATTCCAATTGTTGATGTTTATAGCTCTATATTGAGTTGAATATATGAGATGATATTGTAGAAAATATGTTTATATTTATTTTTGATGATGGAGTGAATAACATTAGAGAGACATGCTATGCCCAAGTTAACTTGAAGAGTAAGGTAAGTAGAGACCAAGTTATCTTGAAGAATAAACTGAGTTAACTTAGAGATCAAGTTAGCTTGAAGAGTAAGCTAAATTAATCTAAAATATTAGACAATACATTAACCTAAACCCATTACACTAAAATACATAAAAAAAAATACATAATAGTTTTGATGTTCATTACATTAAAACCCATAAAAGTATTGAACAAGTGCTTCAATGATAAAATTACATATTAAAATAAATTTATTAATGCATAAAATTGGCTGGAAATGGAAAATGCAAATGGCCATTCTCTTCTTTCTCCCCATCTTACTCCGAGTAGTGTACTGTCGTGTTTTCAGTTGTCTTAATAGATCCATAAGATTAAACTAATCTGTTGATACGATCAAATTGAGTATATTATTTATTCTATAATCCCAAAATCTTACATTAACATAATTAATTAGTAAAATCATACACTTAATCAACATAAATCCATTTTAGTTTTGGCAATGTTAAGGATCGCCTGCCGTCCTGGCCGGCCCTTCCCTTTTGTCTTCTTCCCCATCTTTCCCGTAACTGCTACCGCGAAATTTCAAATATACTCCCAAATTACAACGTTACCCTCCTCATATCCTCCACCGTACCAGAATCCCAAGGGTAAACAAGTCATCTAGTCTCCGTCTACTCTGTCCATAACAACACTATCTTCGTCTTCCGACCCTCCGGAAAACACACACAGACAACACCCACGACAAAAAAACATACACCACCACCACCATGTCGACGGCGACAACCTCGTCCGACATCCTTAAACACACAACCTCATTCATCTCCGAACTTCTCGCCCAATCGGAGCTCCGCCACCGCCTTGTCTCCACCTTCAACCTCAAATCCGGCAACCAAAAAGCCTTAAAACCACTAAACCTCGCCGCTGAAACTATTGAAAACGCAATCTCCACATCAAACCCTTCAATCGGGTCCTCCTCCCTCCGCCTCGCCAAAAAGATCCTCCTCTCCTACCCTGAAAGCCCATTTTCATCCTTCCTCCTTTCCCTTATTTATGGCTTTTTCAACCCGCCCCTCGATGCCGCCCTCTCTCTTCTCGACATTTTCTATTCTGACCCTTCTCTAGCTAGGTCTGAAATTGCTCCCGTCATTTTCGAAGAGCTGTTCCTCGTACATCTCCTCCCTGTTCTTCAAGAGTTTAAGGATCAACGTTCTAGGATTTTTTCTTCCTTATTGCCTAATTTAAGTTATGATTGTGATGAGCATTCGTTGTTAGATGAATCGGTTGTTCTTCCGTCGACTAAATTGCTGTCGAAAATGAGTGGTGGTCAGGCTTCTGAGCTAAAGGAATTGGAGTGTAGTTATGAAGAGGTTCTTTATGAAAATTGTAGGGCTTTTGCCAAGTATTTTAAAGAAATTTTGAGGAATAAGGGTGGGGATCAATGGGGTAATCCGCCCTTGTTGTCGATACCAAACATTAGAGGAGGTGATAAAGAGGAATACAGTGACCATGACAGTATCAAATCCGATCAAATTGAGATGAAGAACGGGCGGTATAATGTAATTGCTGTTTATATTTCTATAATTTTGTTTCAATTTGCTATAGTTGAAGATCAATTATGATAGTTCATATTAGTATAATCTGTTGAAACACAGGAACAATTGTAGGTTAATTGGGCAAATTGAGCAATCTTTTGAGTGAACTGATAGGGATTTGTTATATGTGCTGTTTGGAACTCAAGTTTTTGGATTCTCAGTGCTATTTGGATTGCTGACATAAACATTTGTTTTCTCTTAATTGGTTAGTAGATTGAGAGCCACCAACTTTTTTGTCTAGACTTTTGACTTTTCTCACTTATGCTGCTGCAGCCAATATGGGCTGAAGAAGATAAGTCCGTTGAATTCGACAACTCCAGTGGAACTCGTATGTCCAACTTTCTATCTTTTTATCCCGAGAGAGTTTCTATGGATGTTTTGGTGAAAAATAGTAAATCATCTGAGAGATTGAGAACAAATCCAAATTCAAAAGCAAGTTCCAGTCCCGAGTCTTATGTGGAGGATAACTCAAGTAATAACTCTTCGTTTTCAGAGTCTGACGTTGAAAAAGAGGTAATTCAGTGTTAACAAGAAAAGGAATCACCTGTTTGGATTTTGGACTGATTCACCTATGCAGATGTTTTGATTTTTAATGTGGTTTTTCTGTCTTGTAGGAAACTAACAGAAAAATGGCATTGTTTGAGTCTTCAAAGAACCAATTGCCAAAAAGAAACAAACTAATTCCTGCGGAATCTAGTGGGTAGGTGTCCTGAAAATCACTCAGTTGCATTGTCTTTTTGCACTTTCTTATATTGGAATCTTCTTGTTCATAGTTCTCCAGATCTTTTCATGACTGATTCTGATAATTCATCTGGGGGTGGAAGACAAATGCCACCAAAGGATTTTATATGTCCAATAACCAGCAATATATTTGATGATCCAGTAACACTTGAAACTGGTCAGACATATGAGCGTAGAGCAATCCAGGAATGGGTTGAGAGGGGAAAATCGACATGCCCAATTACTCGCCAGAAGCTTCATGGTACTCACCTCCCCAAAACTAACTACGTGCTTAAACGGCTTATTACAAGTTGGCTAGAGCAGAACCCAATTTCAGTCACAATCCGGTCAGAGCCCCTGTGCCTAGAGATTGAAACAACCTCCAAATCAATAATGCCTTCTACTTCTCCTAATAGTGTTATAAGCCAAGCTGCCATAGATGGAACAGTTGGTGAGCTACGGCATGCAATTACAAATCTCTGTATGTCAGAAATATTAAAAGAATCTGAAATCGCGGTGCTACGCATTGAGAAATTCTGGAAGGCAGCAAGCATGGAAGTGGACATTCAAACAATGCTCTCAAAGCCTCCGGTTATCAATAGCTTTGTTGAGATCTTATTCAATTCTGTTGATCCTCAGGTGATAAAAGCAACAGTTTTTCTCCTTTCTGACCTGGGGTCAAGAGACAAAGTTGTGATTCAGACGCTCACTCAACTTGAATCTGATGTGGAGTGTATTATGGAACTTTTCAAGAAGGGGTTGCTGGAGGCTGTTGTGTTGTTATATCTGTTACGGTCTTCCATACTAAGCCTTATCGAGATGGACATAATGGAGCCTCTCTTACTGGTTATTAAGGAGGAGGAGGAGGAGGAGGACATGCTTATGATGTGCCTGAACCCAAGGAGAGCTTCCATTCTGTTATTGGGCTATATTCTTGGAAACTGTGAGGAGAACATTGCATCTTCAATAGCTCGGTCTGTGGTTTCTGCAAAGGTGATTGAGAATATTATTGGCAGTTTGAAAGCTGAGTTGGAGGAGGAGAGGCTTGCTGCAGTTGGAATCTTATTGAGATGCATGCAAGAGGATGGGAAGTGCAGGAACACCATTGCTGATATAGCTGAACTAGCTCCTGTTTTGGAGAGCTTTGTGAATGCAAGTGATGTAGAACGGTTTCAAATTGTTCAGTTTCTCTCTGAATTGGTTAAGTTAAAGAGGTAAGTCTATTTCAGAACTCTTTCAATATGCATTTTGTCTTCTATTTGTGTTAATAATCTTGACCCCGATCCTTGTCTGCTCTTCTTTTTTAGGAGGACATTTAATGCACAAATTCTCCACGTCATAAAGGATGAAGGTACTTTCAGTACGATGCACACTCTACTTGCTTATCTACAGACAGCAGTTCAAGACCAATGTCCTGCTGTGGCTGGTCTCCTTCTCCAACTAGATCTTCTGGGTTGAACCTTTCTCCCTCTTTTAGATTACTGGTTTTAGCCACATGGAAAGTAAAGTGAATCCCGTCTTTATTTTCAGATGGAACCGAGAAAAATGAGTATTTACCGAGAGGAAGCAATAGATACTCTCATTTCATGCCTCAGAAATACTGAATCCCCCGCATCCCAAATAGCTGCTGCAGATACAATTTTGTCATTGCAAGGAAGGTTCTCAGCCTCCGGAAAGCCCCTTATCCGTGCATGCCTTCTTAAGCGTGCCGGGCTTGAGAATAGTTATAGAACTCTTATGCGAATGGATCAGCTTAGCAACACATCTGAGGAAGTTGATCAAACACTTGTGAGTTTCTTTAGAACTGTAGTGCAGTAATTTTTACAATTAACTTTAAATACCCTCTACTATTTCTTCTTCATAATGCCATTAATCTTTCATGCCTTACCATTCAGCTGATATTTACTTAATTTGGAATAAATAGGAAGAAGAAAAGGCTGCTGATGATTGGGAAAGGAAAATGGCATTTGTTTTAGTCAGCCACGAGTTTGGTCTACTATTTGAAGCATTAGCAGAAGGACTAAAGAGCAGATATGCAGAGTTATGTTCTGCATGTTTTATGTCAGCAACATGGCTTGTACACATGCTCAGTACTCTTCCAGATACAGGGCTATGTGGAGCAGCCCGAGTATGCTTGCTCAAGCGCCTCATATCCATATTCAAGTCCGCAAAGGACAAAGAAGACAGGACCCTCTCAATGCTTGCTTTGAGTACCTTCATTCGTGATCCAGGTATGTTTCAACCCCTTCATTAACAACTAGTATTATCAATATACCAGAAAAATTATTAGTCCGGATTTCCAGATGGCCTCCATGATATAACACTGTACATGAAGGATATCCTGAAAGGTCTCAGAGAACTTAAGAGATTCTCTCCCTTGGCATTTGAGTTGCTTAAAATCTTATCTGAAGGGCATGACTCTAGTGTGGTAAGTTACTTGAGCATATCCTCTACCAGAACACAGGGATCCATTTTTGACATAATTATCTGTTTTTGTATTGTAGCAAGACTTGTGGAATCATAAAGAATTAGTTCAAGTAGATTGTTCTGAAAATGGAGAAGTCCTTTCAATAGTTAGCTTAAAAGACAAAATTATTTCTGGTCATTCAGATGGAACCATAAAGGTACGGTTTCCTAATCTTGACCCTGGCAATATTATTAGGTCCTTTTTCCATAGTTTCAATTGTTCTCAAGTCTAGTTTACAGAATGCATAAAATTCTGCACACGTGACGTATAGCCATGTTATCCGATCCTATAGATATCCTTATAAAAGCACAAAATTTGCATCAGAGATGACACATATTTTGCAGATGTATCTAAATTAAGATTTTCCCTGTATTTTTAACGAGTTCAGGTTTATGATGCTATCACTAACACAAGCATTTTCTCAAATTATATATATCTGCCATGAAGAAGCAGGATGCCATATTCATGTGGCGTATAATCTCACAGTTGTCATATTGTGTTGTATTTTTTTTAATTCTGAAGGTCTGGACTGGTAGAGGTTCGATTCTTCATCTTGTACAAGAAATTCGAGAGCATACCAAGGCGGTTACTAGCTTGGCAATTTTGCAATCAGGAGATAGAGTATACAGTGGTTCAATCGACAGAACAACAAGGGTATGTGCTTTTTTCATAAACTATAAAGATTCAACATTTGCATGGGAAGTTCATTATTGTGATGAGCAGGTGTGGTCTATGAACAACAATGGAATGCAATGTATACAAGTACATGAAATGAAGGATCAGGTTAATAATTTAGCTGTTGCGAACAGCATTTCGTGTTTTATTCCACATGGAGCTGGTATCAAGGTAGTTCTAAACATTCCCTCTATTTTCCACCTCTAATTTCATCAGCAGCTTTGTGGCTCTTTGAGTCGTTCAAAATTTCATACTGAAACTCGGCTTCCTATTTCTATAATAGGTTCACTCATGGAATGGATCATCGAAACATTTGAATGCTAACAAACACGTCAGGTCCTTGGCTCTTGTACATGGAAAATTATATTGTGGATGCCAAGATAATAGCATTCAGGTATATTCTTTACGTAACCATGATGTAATCTGGTTGAATTCCTCTGAAATGGTTCCTCATGAACAGAATTTCGTTCTCCAGGAAATTGATTTGGCAACAGGAACACTCAGTACCATTCAAAGTGGTTCAAGAAAATTAATTGGAAAAGCAAATCCTATCCATGCACTGCAGGTTCACAATGGACTGATATATTCGGCCAGCTCTTTCTTAGATGGAGCAGCTGTGAAGGTATTTCTTGAGAGCTTGTTAAATGCTTATTTTCTATTCTTCTAATATCATATAGATATGATCAAAAAGTTGTAAAAAATATTTATTAATTTGCATTCCCTTGATTTGTTACATAATTAGATGAGTTCATCAAATTGTTGTAACTATAAGCCCTTGAAATTAAAATACATGTTATTACTTAATGAATTAGCTTTCTTTGCAGTAATCAATTTCATTGAAAGGATGTTATTATTGTGTTATTGCACAGATATGGAGCGCTGCAAATTATAGCCTGGTTGGTTCAGTTCAATCTACGGTGGAAGTCCGGGCCATGGCTGTGAGCTCAGATTTAATTTACTTGGGGTGCAAGGCAGGAACGGTGGAGATATGGTGTAGGGAGAATCATAACCGAGGAGAAGTAGTGCATAACAAAGTAGAGACACTGCATACTGGTACAAATGGTAAAGTTCTTTGCATGGCTCTTAATGGTGATGAAGAAGTTTTGGTGGTTGGAACTTCTGATGGTCGGATTCAGGTATTTATTCCATTCACCTTTAATTTTATTTATCGTCCATCCGAGTATTTTTTTTTATGTTCATACGCATAAAACTTATACAAACTATTGTCTTTATGATACCAGTAGTGATTAATTCTATTGATTTTCACCATGCAGGCATGGGGTTTGAGCTAAAGAAAAAAGAATCTATATTTTTAGGTAACTGTTTTGGAGAGAACAGTTGAAAGCTAATCGATTTCATTGAAATTCTTTGCACCAACCAAATAACCTTCTTTGAGCACTACTCTTGAAATATATATGTATAGTTAGAATGTAATGTAAATCTATATTTTATAATGAAATCCATTGAATTATGTGCCTAAAATGTATTTTTCATTGGACAGACCTTACTGAAATGTATAGATTGATGATAGTGGTCCATGCTGATGGATTTCTTGTTAGTTGTTCTGTTTGATACTGGACTTTGAAAAAAGAAAAAGGAAAAAAAAATGGATAAATCTTGATACATGCTATAGTGTCACTTTTATTCCACAATATAATATAAATGGTCATGCACTTTAAGAAAATAAGGTTTCAGAGATCGAAGTTTTACATTTAAGATAAGTTCCCGATATATTAGTGAGAGTACCTGTTTTGAACTTTTAGGATAATGGATAGTTCAACAGATACCATTAATTTTTTTTTATTTTTAGTTTTAGCGATTGAAATAAATTGGCTGTCGATTAGTAATGATTTACCAGTGAAATTTGGTTGCTATTTTGCAACTAACTATCGGTCGCTAAAACATAAATTATTGACAGGGTTCGAGTATTGGAAGTTCCTTATGGAGCCTTGCTCTAGACTATTAGAGCAAGTTATAGTGAACTTCTTGATTACATATGGCAAAGCCCTACAGAAAATTGCAACCATAGCTCCTTAGAATAACACCATAGACCCAACATATGGTGGATGGAGTCTGTAAATTTATCATAGGTTTCCAAATATAACGGTTAAAACATGAACTCATTCGTTCATCCATTATTATTTTGATTCTTTATAGTCCTGCACTTTCCTCGACTGACAGCACGACCAAATGAAAAACCTTAATCGGAAATAGTCTACTTCGGTTAGGACAATCGAAACATCCATCCTTGGCACCTCTGGCTATTGTATACTATGAGAAACCATGCTCATATTTTGTCATTGAACTATGGTAATACTGTGTCAGAAATGGTAACATATTTTGCAAAATCCACATACACTAATATTTGGATTGGAGTCAAATTCAATGTTAGATAAGATTAAGCAGGGAATATGAATAGCCATATCTGCACCTCCACATGAAAAGCACTTTGATGGTTACTTTTAAGTATTCAAATTCCCATTTCAGCACCTGGTTATTGATTTTACATGGACTTTATTTTTTAAGAATTCATATTTGGATGAAATTATGTTTAATGTGTTAATACGTCAAATATCTAAATCTAAATACAGTTAAAAGCATCTGTATTATGCTTCAACAAGTCATTAATAAGTGGTTACTAGTGTGTGTAACTTTCTTCTTTGTTCTTTAGTGCAGAAACTTTCACCTGTCAGACCTTAACAATTGTCACAATTAAGTATAACATTAGCTAGCATAGTAATTGATTTGCGGTAAGCCAGTATCATAACGACACCTTAAACAATAGCGATCTAGAACTATGGAGCTGAAATAGCCAGTGACTTGTGCTGAGAAAGATTGGTTTTATGAACACATCATGATGCAAGGCAAAGCACCAAAACAAGGTTCTCTAGAAATGCAAACGAGAAGGATGATTAGCGTGGCCGCCTAGTATAGTAAAATACAAATCATATAGACTAAAACAGAACTAAAATAATGAGATCCTTGTAATCTCCTCCAAGGATATTAACATAACTATGCCTTCTTATGTCTTATATGTCTTATATAAACTAAGTTTGTGCCAATTCATTTTAGAGGGAAAGAAATGGAGAAGGTTTCTTCGGATCAAATGGAAAAGACCCAAAAGGATTCAAGCAACAAGGGTGGGCTTATAACCATGCCTTTTATTATAGGTAAATTTCTCACCAAAAAAATCTTGTTTTTCTCTTTGGTTAAGGATTATGATCACCTCTTGTTTATGACACCCCTTTTGTTTTGCATTTTGCAGCAAATGAGGCATTTGAAAAGGTAGCTAGTGCCGGGCTTCATGCAAATATGATACTGTATTTGATGTTTGAATATCACTTGGATAGTGCAACTGGTACCAGTGTGTTGTTCCTTTGGTCAGCCATTTCCAATTTCCTACCCTCCATTGGGGCGTTTCTTTCTGATTCTTATTTGGGTCGGTTTCGTGTCATTGCACTTGGAACTGTCACCAGTCTTCTTGTAAGCATATTGATATTTTTCGCTTGAGGTTTCTGTATAAAGCAAGTTTATAACTCATATAGTTGCTTTTTGTTCTGTTTTTCACAGGGAATCATGTTGTTGTGGTCAACAGCAGCAATTCCATCAGCAACACCTCCCAAATGCAACATATTCAAAGAAAAATGTGAAGGCCCAAACCCGGGCCAACTAGGACTTCTCTTTTCTGCATTTGTGCTCATGTCCATTGGAGCTGGTGGCATTAGGCCATGTTCTTTGGCCTTTGGTGCTGATCAATTTGACAAACCCAATAATCCAAATAACCAAAGGACTTTGCAGAGTTTCTTCAATTGGTACTATGCTTCAGTTGGAGTTTCCATCATGATTTCAGTCACACTTATAGTTTATATTCAAAATGTGGCTGGTTGGGTTGTTGGTTTTGGTGTTCCAGTTTGTCTCATGTTCATGTCCACTGTTCTATTCTTGTTGGGTGCATCTCTGTATGTGAAAGTCAAGCCAAACAAGAGTTTGTTCACTGGTTTTGTGCAAGTGATCGCGGTTTCTTGGAAGAACAGACGCCTTGCTCTACCGCCAAGTAGTTCTGATGGATGCTACTATCACAAAGGCTCGAAGATTGCTGCACCAACAGACAAACTTGGGTAAATTCACAATCATGCTCATATATTATGTGTTAGTTTAGCATTGCGTTGAAATAGGTGATTATGCGTTAAGATTCTCATTTTTTTGCCTAAAATATAGAGCTCTAGCGTAGAATCATCTTACTCAAACGCAATGCCAAACAAACATTATATCATATATTATAGTACAACAATTAAACATTAGTTTGGATCTCTTTCAGGTTTTTAAACAAAGCCTGCATCATTAGAAACCCCGAGAAGGATTTAGACTCGGATGGTTTTGCTCTAGACCCATGGAAACTATGCACGGTCAAGCGAGTCGAAGAGCTGAAAGCACTGATCAAAGTCCTCCCAGTTTGGTCCTCTAGCATTATAATTTCTGTTACCATTAGCCAACAGTCATTTCCAGTTCTCCAGGCCAAGACCATGGACAGACACTTAACCTCAACTTTCAAAATACCAGCAGGATCCTTTGTGGTATTTGGAATCCTCACACTGACAATCTGGGTGACCATGTATGACAGAGTTGTAGTCCCATTGATCGCAAGGTTCACCAAACACCCTCGTGGACTCGGTTACAAGCAACGAATGGGCATAGGACTATTAATCTCAACACTAGCAATGTCAGTGTCAGCAGTGGTGGAGAGGAACCGTAGAAACGCAGCGATTAAACAAGGATTAGGGAACAACCCAGATGCAGTAGTGGACATGACAGCAATGTGGTTGGTGCCACAACATTGCCTGACTGGATTAGCCGAGGCTTTTAACGCGATCGGGCAAATAGAGTTTTATTATTCTCAGTTTCCAAAGAGTATGTCAAGCATTGCAGTGGCACTTCTATCACTTGGATTGGCTGTGGGGAACTTGGTAGGGAGCCTTATAGTAGAGATTATAGATGATGTGACCAAAAGAAGAGGAAATATTAGTTGGCTGTCGAGTAACATAAACAAGGGTCACTATGACTACTATTATTGGGTCATTGCAATTCTTTCTGTGGCCAATTTCTTTTACTTCCTTGCTTCATGTAGAATATTTGGGGGTTCTGAGGAAGTTAAAGTTTGGGAAGAAGAAGAAATCACCAAAGACAGAGATATATTAATGTCAAAAAAATCTCCCATAGCCCCTACTGTTTGATTGTAATATTGTTATTTTCAACCATATATACCGTTCGTATTTAGAACTTTGATGCATGCTGTAAACACTGGCTCCCCGGAAATGAATTAGAACTATTTTCAAACAGTCGGGACATATGGCATAGGGCTGAAATATAAAGCTAAAGTATTTACACGTATATAGCCATTTGTCATGATCGTGGAATATGGTTGAGAAAAAGGAATCTGAAAATATTTTTTTTTTTGTGATTTTTTCTATTATGAAATGAGTATAACTGCAGAATTTGAATGTTTCTCATCAACTTAATTAGCAAAAAAAGAAAATTTGATTTTTGATTGATTACGTATAAACAAATTTTTTATTTTATTTTAAATTTTATTTGATAGTGGAACTTAATTTACTTTTTACTCTTATTATTTTTGTTATTATTTTAATTTTGTTTGAATATAATGTATTTAAAAATAAATAAAAATACAATATTAATTCAATTTTTTCTTAAATTGTATTAATCGACGTCAATTATTATCTTATAAAAATTATCGATAAAGGAAGTCATTTGAAATAATGTATTCATAAATATATTTATGTTAGGTATTATAAATTAAATATATTGTAAAATTAAACAGTAGCAATATATATATATATAGCTATTTACTCATTAATTTATTCTTCATGTTGTTTATTTCTTCTTTCAGTAGATTTTATGCTTTATTTCATTATTCCATTTTTTTTCTTAAGAATTTGTAATCTTTCTATTAATCTATAGATATCCTAAAGCCTTTTTCTTCCTCTTTTTATTTTACAAAATCAACCATTAACATATTTTCAGTTTTTCTTTCATATTCTTCTTTATTCTTTCACTTTTATACTTTTTTTTTAATCATTATCACTCAAATCTTTTTTCTCATATGTTTCTCTTTCTTTATTTTTTTTTCTTTCTTTTTTAATTTTAACATCAAAACAATTTTATTTTACTAAATAAATTTATCATAATAAAATTATATTTTTTTTCAATCTTTCTATATTGTAATGTACACATATATATTACGTTTATATCTATCATCTTTTTACTTTTATTTCACATATTCACGTCTTTTTTCATATATTTTTATTATTTATATATTTTTTAACCTTTTATTCTTTCCAAATACTTATTTAATAAAATTAGAAACACTTTTATTTTATTAATTCTCTCTCTCTTTATAGTTATCATTTTTATTGCATTTAATTGATTTCTTTAGGAAATCCATTGTGGAGCACATAATACTTTTCTCGTCCTATAAATAACTTTCAGCATTAAAAAGTTATTTAAAAAGAACTTTTGTATTAATTAAATATTAACATGTATTAATACTTCATAATTGTAATGGTTATTATTAGAAGAAACTGCCGTGAGCATTTCGCGCGTTGGGATGATATAATTTATGATAAAAATTATGATTCTAGTTATTATACGTACAATGTTAAATAGGAGTTGTCAAAATTTATTAAACTCGTATATGATATGTTTAATAAATATATCATA
>JAYMTC010000322.1:0-12710 GCA_036897605.1 Melianthus villosus
TATGGAAGGGCCCCCACCCCCCCCCACCCACCCCAAAAAAAGCCTATAAATGCTCCAATATAACCAACAACAGACTAATAACACGAGATAATCAGTCAGTAATTTAAATATAAAGGTGAAAACAGCAAAATCCTCCAGCACTTAGGCATTATTTCCTCTTTGTTGTAAATTTTGATTGTTTGGAAAAGAACAATGAAATATTGAAAAATCGAAACCAGTTTCTAACAAGCCCATGGTCCCCCTTTCCTAGGTTTTATAAGTTTGGGGAAGGCATAGTCCCCTGTCTACAGTCGTTTACCTTCATTACAGAATCTCACCTTCTAGACGACGCAGACTAACGTCACTTTCCTGAGAAAATCGAAAAGAATAAACCAAAAGGACGAGAAAAAGCTACATCCACTTATAAAATACTCTAAAATGAAATTATGGAAGTGAAGAGACAATAATGTTTCAAATCCGAGCAACCAAAAGAAAAAACGAATAGATGTCTCTCCAAAACAAGAAAAATCGGCAAAGTTAGCAAGAATCATAATGACTGACATACAATTTTTTCGCCGGAAATAAAAATATTACGATCAGCATCAGCACAGCGAGTGATACAAAGGAGAAATGGAATCGCAGTGATTATTACCAAGGAGGTGAGAGAGGCGGTGCTGAGATGGGTCTGTGAGTAATGGACACGAAAAAAAGGGGGAGGGGGGGGGTTGAGCCAGAGGACGCAGGTGATGCATGCCGTTCCATCATCAACGACGAATTTGAGAAATTTATCGGGCTTGAGCTCGCAGGAGGTGACGGTGCCGACGGTCTCGACGCGGGAAAAGAGGACGCCCTTGCGAGAGAAGATGGGTGGATCTGAACGCGATTGGGTGAGAGAGAGGAGATCGGAGCCTAAAAGCTTGGCGTAGGTGTTGCAGAATGAATTGCTCATTGCGATGATAAGACTAATCGTAATTTCTCCGGTTACATTTTGTTTTATTGCTTTGGCTTGTTTTAATAGCTTGTGAGATAAGGAATGTGGAATCACTGTTTGGCGGGAAACCAGTTATAATCGATTAAAATTTGTATAGATAATATTAAATATATTTATGGTGAAATGTTCAAATGATTTTTTAAATTTGCTTTTAAAAAAAGTGATTAATACTAACTATGTGTCTTAGTAGTAAGTGAGCTGTTCAAGGTCAAATAAATAAATTATTAAAAATATCATTTTACTAACGTACATTAACATTTTCCTAATTAAAATGAAAAGGGTAATTCGAATTAAAATCAAAAGAGTATATTTTATCTGTTTTAAAAATAAATATTCTTTTACTGCTTTTAAAAATATTAAAAAATCACATTCTAAATATTGTTGAATTTTAATAATTATATATTATGTATTTTGTGACATACCTTCACTTTATACTAATAAATTTTCAATATTTGTTTAACGGTAAATTAGTCAATAAAATATCGTTGTGCATTTAAGTATTTTTAGGAATAATTTTTAATAAATAAAATTACAGTGACATTATAAGAAAATATCATTGTTTAATTAATATTTCTGGTGTAAAATTGAAAGAATTAATAGTTGAGGGGTAAATTCAAAGTGACATTATAGTAATGGGGTGAAAGAGCAAATAATTAATCGAGAAAATACTATTTGTTGCTAAACTTCCGAGGTTGCTCTAATTTGTTTCACTACTCTGTCCTTAATAGGTTTCTTTATTTACAAAAATACCACATAACCTATTTGATGATAATCGTCTCCGTGTCTAGGGTCCGCGTCTAGGGACCGTGTCATTGGGGACTGCCGCAGAAAGAAGCCCTAATAACTCTTTCCAACAAGAACTTCGCTCAATCGGTGATTACAGAAGGTAAATCTTCCATTTCATATTGCTTTCAGTTCATTGTTTATAGTGTGCAGAAAAGGTAATTCGAAATTGCTTTTGATTGCCATTGCCATTAGCTGCGATAAAATTGACAGTTCACTAATTATTTGAAAGGTTGTGAATAGAAGTAGCGATGGCAGCTACTGGTGGGTTGAAGAGCGTATTGACAACATCGGTTATGCAAGGAGTGACAGAGGCAAGGGCAAGGATATTTGGGCATGTACTAAATCCAACAGGACAGAGATCCCCTCACAAGATTTTGCGCAAAAAGCTCATTGGTGATAAAGTTTCTCAATGGTACCCTCATGATATCAAGCAAGATGATCCCATTCTCATGGCCCGTAAAGAAGAAGAGTATGCTCTCTCTCACTTATCTCTCTTATCTCTGTTGCCTTGATTACTATTAGTACCATAGAATTGTTCATTGTTTTGATTCATGCATGTATGTGGTGTATTGAAACCTAGATAGGGCGGCCATTGTTGTTGTTTTAGTAGTTGGGGATATCTTTTATATGATTAGAGGATCAACTTAGCTTCAAACAATGCAGCTTATCAATGTCAGTAAGGGACTCCCTTAAGTGACCTTACAGTTCCAGGCGTTTCACATTTGAGACTGGATCTTAAATTCCTTTTTCATTGGTCAATTTTCAGTCAAATGGCATTATTATCTATTACTCTTGCCTCCATTTAAAGAAAATGAGAAATCAGCATATAATGTGTCACAAGTACTGTTAGGAGCTTCCATTCAGACTATCATTAAAAGATATTTATAACAATATTTTTTGTTGCTCTTTCTGCAGTTTTGTTTCTCTTGTAAAATTAAGAACACGAATACTTATTGTTTAAAATAAGTTTATTTATTTTATCAAGATTTAATGTCTTGATGCACAGGGCTAGGACCACTTAGTGCCTTAGCATCTCAGGCAATAAGGGACTTGAAGCCTTGACCATATGTGGTGTTTTCTTGTCTAAACGTTAATGTGTTTCTACCCCGGATTTAGGTTGACATATTTGCTTTTGTCCTGTAACCCAACTACAAGTATATGACTGCTGCAATTGCCTTCTACCTATATCTTTAATCATGTTTGTGGACTTCACATGAAAAACAAGAATAAGATTTTGAGGTTGTCGTGATGTGCATGACATAGTTGTAAAATATCTATGCGTGAGGAATTCTC
Source organism: Melianthus villosus (assembly GCA_036897605.1). Taxonomy (NCBI): domain Eukaryota; kingdom Viridiplantae; phylum Streptophyta; class Magnoliopsida; order Geraniales; family Francoaceae; genus Melianthus; species Melianthus villosus. Next base: position 3,050 of record JAYMTC010000322.1, read on the forward strand.
TTAGGCTATGCTTGAATGGAGGTTTTCAAATGGTTCTAGTTCTTTTATACATAAATAACTTCATAGGCATGTCAAATTGTGGTTTCCATATCCTACTTTACTAAATCTTTATCTAGAGTTCATGATACCTATTTTGGTGACATTCCAAAATCCCTCAAAATACCATCTTTTGTATCATAAAATTTGTGAATATGTTTTTTTAACCTCATTAAACAAAAGTCTATTTATTTATGAACTTTTTCGAATACCCTATTTTTTAAAACCCTCCTCCAAACATATTCTTAGATTGGGAGTGGATTATTATTCGTCACTGGAGATCTAGTTAAACTGAGATAGGTCAATAACCCATTCAAGGTGTCCTTCAAATTTTGTAATGACTAATCACTATTGTTTTTGAAATGATACTTCTATGATAAAGGTTTTGATCCATGTTTAATTAATCATTGACATGATCTTACACTGGAGCCACATTCTGTTTTAAATTCTCTACTGTGAAGAATAAGCTCTATTGAATGCCAATATGTTAAAAGATATTCTCTTCCTCTGGGGACCTATCTGATGTCCAAGTATGTCATATGAAAATTTTGTTTAGGGGGATTATTTTTACTACTAAAAGTTCATTCTTCTTTCTTTGTGATATGCGGTTGAATTTTAAAGCAGGAAGGCTAGAAATAAGTTATTTCTTGAAGATTATTTTTCTAATACAACAATAAATAAATGTGGTTTCCTTCAAGTCTTCAATGTTTAGTGGAGTGTTCACTTTACTTAGGAGTGCATTTGTTAGCTGCCTCATTGGACACTTCTGACCACATTTGTTGAAAGTTCCATTCATTAAATCTAAACACTTTATACATATCTTGTTTTGACAACTTGTTACACTTTCAATCACGTTGGTACTGTATGATCCAAAAAAGTATGGAAAATCTTCACTTTAAATTTGTCATATCCGTATCAGATAAATCCTCGAAGAGTTCAGGTTTTCTGTGTTTTCGTAAGTAATATGTGGTGTTAGCAATAATCACAACTCTTAGTTGAAAGATATATTACCTAAGTTAGAATGATATGAAATTCATGAAATTTGTGTTCTTTTGGACTAGACATAAAACAGATCTTGGTGCAAAATGCTGCAGAAATCACATTCTGTTAGTTGCCAATTTTTTTGGTACTGATACGTATTCAACTTTGGCAGACGTTTATCTAAACTTCAAATGCTGAAGCGACGTGGTAAGGGACCTCCAAAGAAGGGCCATGGTAGACAAGCAGCCAAACGTAACAAACAGAAAAAGTAGTAGACCACTAAATTTTCTGAGGCAGAACTCGGCCAGCGCGGCCTAGTACAAAATAGCCATCTTACTGAATCAATGCTGCTAAATGGAACCATGCATTTTCTTCTTAACTATCGATTTATTTGTAGTTTCCTTAAACATAATGCTAGAATAAAATACTTCATGGCAAAGTTGGCAAGCTGTTTATTGAAAAATTAGATTTTGTACAGTGCATGTGAAAGGCGTATTCAATTTCTTGGTAACTTTTATCTGTGTCTGGATTGGGTAACCAAATGATAGGCAGAACATTGATGAATCCCGTGATTTGATACTTTCCATCTCATTTTAGTTTTATTATCCTTCTGTGGAATTAGCTAGAAAGTCCTAAATACTAGATAAACATACAAATGGTTTGAAATCTTCTCATTGTGTCTGCCAATGAAATCTTCTCATTTTAGTTTCTTTTTGTCAAAGTTCGTATAATTTTTTCATTGAATGTATTATTGATTATATAATATAATATTTATATTGAAGTTATATATCCATAATTCAGGAGGAAGTGAATACGGTATTATTTCCTTCCTATTTTGAATACAAATTCTCTACAACAACATCCCAAAATTTTACTGCTTAATAATGTTGGAGGCAAATATTCATCCAACATTAACTTGAACATCATATACTAAATTGTGACTCCTCGTATTGATTTGAATCACTTCATTCTATGTACATATATATATCATAATTCGTCAGTGGAACTTCCTCTTTTCATATTGCATGTTTCTCTTTGAGACTGTCAGTTAGACATTGTTCCATGACTCTGATCCTTCATTTACTATGTGTTGTTTGCTGGTGTGGAGCTTGAAATTACATGCTCCAACTGCCTCTCCAACTGTCAAGTACATCCAGTCCCGACCAATTTTGTCGATTATATGGGACTTGTTAAGCTTCTTCATCACTTCTCCACCCGGATTTGCCAATACAAGCTATACATACAACAAGGAATACTTTTAATATACAAGCATTAGTAATCTTTTTGTACAAACTCAGAAGTGATGATAATAGTGTATTCACCTGAAGTTCTCTTCTATCAACCATCTTTTTAAGTTCCTCAACCATGCCAATTCCACTTGTATCAATGTTACCAACGGCTGTGTCACATAAAGATGCATTTACATGAGAATTTGAATTGGAAATGTTCTATATGAATGATCGGCTTCTTCACTTACCACTTAGATCCAATATAACATACTGTAAACTGGTTTCTCCTGAAGATTTTAACTTCTCCTCCTCTTCATCAATCCATCGAGTGATCCTAAATGTGTACAAGAGTTATACATGGTTATAAAGTCGGTTTACATATTATATGATTGAATATGATTTCAGTACGAGTAGTACCTCTCTCTTAAGTATCCTGCATTTGCAAAATAGATAGGAGCATCAATCTCAAGTATGAGAATTCCCGGGACATTGGTAGCAATTGGGTATTGCTCCACATTTCTATAGATCATCGAGTTTGGAATATTTCCAAGAACCGAGGTTTTTGGTCTTGCAACGAACAAGAGTACCCTGAGTATAGATAGTGCTAACTGCATATGCACAAAATTATAGTTAAGCACTGTGATTTACAATTAGGTATAATTTTATATGCACAAACAAATACGTACCGCTAGGACTAATCCTATTTCAACGCTGCAAAACACAACACCAACATAGGCACTAATGCAGACTAAGAAGTCAAACTTGTCAACACTCCAAAGATGGATGGCTGCTTCATAGTCAATGAGACCGAGCATTGCAGCTATAATTATGGAAGACAGCACCACAAGTGGAGTGTAATGGAACAATGGCGTAAGGAATAACAAAGTCATCATTATAGCCATTGCCATTACAATGTTTGATACTGCTGTCTTGCATCCAGCATTGAAGTTCACAGCTGATCGAGAAAATGGCCCTGATAATTCACATAAGAGCAGTAATTAAGATTGTTAGCACTCTATAGGGGAATTCTTTAACTTGGAAAAAGGGAGCAAATTGGTGAGTTAAATACCAGTAGTGAGGTAGCAAGAAGTGCAAGAACCAGCAATGTTCATCATCCCCAAAGCAATCATCTCTTTGTTTCCATCAATATGATAATTCTTGAACATGGCAAAGCTCCTTCCCACTGCTACTCCTTCCTGTATCCATAAATCATTAAATTCTTCACATTAGCTCTAACTCTGTATCATTTAATCTCATTAATACTTTCTGTGATGCAATGTATGTTCATGGATGATTAATAAAATTTGGCATATAAGGAAGATGGAATGGTGCTTACAGCGAGAGCGATGACGCCGGTGATAATGCCGGTTTTAATAGCTGTAGACAAATACTGTCCCCCCAATACAAGATTTGTGATTGAAGGTGGATTTAACCCTTTCTTCAGCTCTCCTATCTGATTGAATTAGTACAACAGATACATACATACATACAGTATCAGTAACTCTTGTACATAGTGTAACATTTGCTGTCAAAATGCTCAAATTCATAGCATTATTGTTGTGTGTAGGGGCATGATAATAATTAGCCTTTTTTCTGTGTCAAACTAATTTTCTTCAATTATAAAGAGGAAAGGAGAAAAAGCTCACCACTTGAACACCATGTTTCTCAGCATGAGTAAAATAAACAAGAACACTGCCCAAGATAACTGAAGTCAAGGGTGTAATTGCTGATACCCAAAAGAACTTTGGTTTTTTCTTACTCTGCATTAAATTAGAACACATAATTAATTTAAAAGTAACACTTATGACTTTCTAACTTGTGGAAAAAATAACTTAATATATTAAAATATAAACGTGTCCATATTTTTAATTAAATTTATAAATATATTTTAATTCTTTTTTAGTAAAAACATAAATTTCAAATTATTTTTTAGACCAGCTCAGATTAAAGAGGGTTTACTTAAATATTAGTTCCAACGACTCGACCCCACTCATAAATTGTTGGATCGGACTCGATTCGACCAATCTAAGTCTTGTGACGACGTGGGATCAGAACTGCCCAATTGACAGTTCTACCTCGAATGATTATCTATAATAGGTTCACTATAACAAAAATTTACACTCTCAACCTTTACTACACTCACAAGCTATTTCTTAAAATAACTGACACCCTTAATACTTAGGCTTAACAGATATATTCGTCCATTGACTTCTCGTCGAATTTGATATTGGTCCATCGACTATGAGTTTGACAATTTTAATCCTTTGAGTAAATAAATAGTTTGCGACCATTCATTCTGTCAATTTTTTCATCTAATTTATCGTATGTTTGGTTCCAAATTAGTTTTTCATTTTTGTGCGAAAGGGAAGATGGTGGAGACCATCTTGATTAACATTCTGTCATATGGTGATGACTAACGTGAATGATATGAAAAATAAATGAAATGACTGGTCGCATATCGTTCATCTATTTTAATTGATTAAAATTATTAAATTTATAAACGAGATATCAATATTAAATTCGACGTTAAGTCAATATACGAGTGTAACTTTAAAGATAAGAGTTATATACTAATAGAAGTCTATAATGAGTTTCGTCCCCATTTCACAAGATTTCAGCAACTAAAGTATCCTCGGTAGGCTATCACCGTGTTCGCCTTTTGCCTTATGAACTTAAATTCCTTTCTTCTGACAAATTAAGATATTTGTCATTATGATATATTTTCCTACTCTTTTACAAGTCAATTGGTTTATTATAAGCTTTACCAGATTCTTCATGTCATTTGTTACTTTTGATCAACTTTGTTATATTAGCTTTAACACTTGTGGAAAATTGAATCGATACATTAACAATAATGATTATTTCTTAATTTTCATTTTAATTCAGGAATTGAATAATTAATAAATATTTATTAATTATTAATTTGAATGATTTAAATAAGATACTGAATTTTTTTCTTTATTTCTTAAATAAATGAAACCATGTAGTTTCATTAAAATGCATATAAAGTTTCATATATTTTCCGATTAATATGTGAGGGATATTGATATTTTTTAATTTTGAAAAAGAAATTTCTTCTATCCCCGTAATAAAATAGTTCAGTAAATAGTTATAGATCATTGATTTTAATACTTTTTTAAAATCAATTATATGTAACTTCTTTCTGAACCGTTCAATTATAATAGTGAAGTAATCGTGCGATCGTAAATATAGATAGTTAAACTTTAAGCAATGGAAAAAATAATTTTATGAAAAGAAAGAAATTGCAATCTTGACAACTTTTTATAAAGTATAATGGGACCCTTAAGGTCATTAATTAGGGTTATCAATCTAACCCTAAATCTCAATCATTTCAACCAAACTTATAAAATGGGGAAAAGAAGGAAGAATCTTCTCTAGTTTAAGGAATATAATTGGTGTCAATGAGAAAATTACAAAAGAAAATATGATTATTTCAACTGTGGAACAGGCAAAAAGAGAAGTAGGGTTTGCTTCTTTTAAAGCATTGTCTTGAAAGAGGGAGCTTTGTAGGGTTTTTTTGCCATTTATTTACAGTTGGAGAGATCTTTGCATTGTAAAAAGATAGATTTTAATTTAAAAAAATAAATGACAAAGAAAATCACATCATAGGGTGAAATTATCAGAATATGACTTTTAGTTTTATATGAATTTATTTATTTGGAAAGGGCAAAAGGGGAAAAGGGAAAGGACAGACCAAAACCATACTTAGGAGTCTTTTAATGAGTTTATTGGTTAGTGTTTTGGGAAAAGTAAAATTTGAAAGCTAGTTAAGCCGTAAAGAAGCATAATATTGCTTTAAGGATGAGTTATTAAAATATTCTCTTGTGTTGGTCTACATTTTAGCACTCTAATATTTATATGTTTTAAATTTTAATGCTCATAGTCTTACTTTTCAAGTAGTTGGTGCTCAAGATCACGCTATTAAATTTTATATGGTCATGTGATTGGTTCAAAAAATAAAAATTTAATTGAAAAAATTACTCGAAGAATTTAAGAAAATTGAGTTTTATAGCAACCGCGATTAATAAATGTAATTTCCTCGTTAATATAGACAATGACCTCTCGATCTCTATATATATCACTTTAAATGGGGGAATTTGACGTTAATTCTACGATAAATTTAATAACCACATTATTTTTCAATAAGAACCGTTATATCCTGCTTAGATTATTGAGATTTTGTAAATGAGATTTGTCGCTAAAACTATAATTTTTAGGATGAAGTATCCTCGTTAAATTAATTATCAGTTTATACTAAATGACGCACATAGGGGATAACCAATTACTTATCACCAATTGTTAGGAATAACAACTAAAATAAATTGGTATCTAAACATGCATAGGCTTTTATTGCGTCCATGCTTACTAATCCTAGGATGGCTCACACAAGCATGCTTATGGGTTTTTATACTATAAAGCATTTAAATCTTTATTATTTAACATTACATATAAACCCACAGAACAATCGGTATCAAACGAAAACAAAACAATGGCCAAGAGAATAATCGGCAACCAAATAACAAAACAATAAACCCTAATTAGACCTAGATTATTCCGGCATATCTCCATTATGATGGTTCACCCACACCATGGAATCATTCCCTTGTATACTCAACAAACACATTAGAAGCACAAATAAATTATGAGCATAAATGAACATGTGAATGATCAATATTAAAAAAAGTAAGAACTAAATGCTAATCAAATTCCAGGAAGGCAGCGGTAATTTGTGAGCAACGAATAACTAATCATAACTCATATTCCGGCCCTGTAAAAAAAATCGTGAACAACATTTAACAATTCTCTAAAAATTTTATTTAATTATCTGAGGCCAAAAATGAGTTCAAATCTGCTAAAAGAATTCGTTAAAATTGATCAGCCATATTAAGGTATCTAAGTTCCAAAAATCATAATTAAATGTACAAAAATCATATGGATACAAAACCAAAGCCCACGACTTAGAAAGACACTGATAATTTCAGAAAAAATAATAATAGAACATTAAAATAGGTTAACATGTCTGACAAAACATTTTACCACAAACTACATTAATCTGCATGATTCGCGCCGCCTGAATATCAGTCATGTTTAACTATTAGAAATATCATCTAAAAATCAAAGGAAATTTGCAAACAAAATTCCAATGGGAACTTCAATATCAATGGAATATAATTTCTCTAATGAGGCCAAAATTCAAATCGGCCATCTCAAGGGTCCAATAAATCGTTCAAATAAACAACTCAGGTTCGGACTATTTTGCAGTACTTTTTTTATAAAATCACCCACGGTTCATAAAATATCGGAATTAAACAAAACCAACACGAAAATAAAGATGAGACTTCAAGGTTTCTGAAATATGGTTTTATAGATCGAAATCATCTCTTTATACCGATATATGGTGTTTTCAAATAAGGGCATATGCATATGCAAATATTTAGACAGCACTTCTGACTCATGTTTGGAGGCTCTAAAGACCTATCAAACATGAGTGAATCGTCTTGAAATGTTTAAGAGGCTAACCATAACATGGTTTTAGACACTGTAAAAATTTCATGAATTTATCAATAACGATGAATTTTATAAAATTCATGCAATAAAACGTGATATACAGAATGTAAAACAATAAAACGAATAAAGAATGATGATTGTCACAATTGGTTCTGGAATTTGATAGAAAGAAAATATACATTGAATATGGAAGAAGATCACTCAAGAATCCTCAAGATTTCTCACAAATCTTTCATTTCTTTTTTCTCTTTATTTTCTTATATTTTCTCTTTCTTTTTTGGAATGAATTTCTCAATGGTTCAAGCCTCTATTTATAGGGATTTGGGTCAAAGCCTAGCCCTTAGATTGATCCAAAATTAATTTTAAAATATATTTGAAATCTTTACTTGGTATCGACCAGGCTAAGGTCGGAACCGACTTTGGGCCCTCTGTACCTGTGATTTCCGCTTATCAATACGACACCGGCATGCAAGGTAATCTACCTGGCTTAAATGGTGATCTTAGGCCACTTTAAGCATCTACAGGTGCATGCAAGTCTCGTCCTAAGGTAGGTACCCTATCATACATTGGCTTTTTGGGGGTACATGCTCTACTATTTCTAAGTTCAGCTCACACAAACATACAAAGGTTTTTATACTAGGAAAGCAATTTAAAAACCTTATTAATCTGTAATTGCAATAATTAAAAGAAATGATGCCAATCCCACAAGAATTTAGGTCTTTCCGACCGAGCTCCATCATGGTGGTTCCCCCCATACCATAGTGTTCTTTCCCTTGCACTCTCAACAAATACATTAGAATGCAAGACAAATATGAATATTCATAGAATGTAAATGACAGGTACATTTCTATAAGAGTGGATTCCAACATAACAGTGGGAACCTGGGATACTGACATGACATGTTGGCCAAGGCTATGAGGTGCCGAGCCCGAGACTTAGGGGGTCTCAGACTTTGTAGGTAAAGTCAAAACAGTGCGTTTTGGTTTTAAAGTGGGTCTCAACCCTCAGTCTTTGTCAACAAGACACCTGACATTCTCTACAGACCAGTTCAATACAAAGACAATTTCGACTCTAAAAAAGTATGGAACGAACTATTCCGATGTCTCGGGCAAATGTATCTACCCTTGTTTGGTTGTTTGATGGACTCACCAAACAAAAGGTCTTTTGCCTAACCTTAAACGTAGTAACTTGCCATGGGTAAAAGCTAAGCACTAACCATTTATTTTTCGTAATACTTGACATGTAGAGATAAACAAATGTAAGGAAGCATGGACCACTCTCTAAACAGAGGGCATCCATACTTGGGTTAAATGACATCCATCTTCATTACGTAAATGAGAATCATTTAACACTTTCTTAAATACGAAGATGATATCTACCTATCATCCATTGCATTATAGATCTCATTACAAGAATATAGTAAATGAACCTATCTGCCACATTCCCTCAATTATGACTTGATATCCAAAGTCAAAAGAAGGGTTATTGCCTTAAATCTTGGATGGATGGTTTAAAACACTCAAACTACCAAGTTCTCTTAGTGACATTATATCCGTAATACTTATAGAAAAAAAATTGCGCTCCACATTTTAACTCTCAAAACTCTAACTCTTTTCTTTTAACTCAAGAGTCCACAGTTCCTTACCAATCGATAACTCCCTCTTCTTTCTAACATTTTTCATACACGTTCACGCTATTTTTCTCTCACCCAAAATTTCCAGCTGAGAAACTTAGAGTTCACCAAAGACTCCCCGTTTTCTTAGCCCTTGGATCAACAAGTGACTCAAAGATCGAGAAAAGAATGGAGCAGGTCAACTTTAGGTGGCGCCTCCTGACACAGCACCCCCTAGGGTATGCCTCCTCTGGCCCTAAAAGAGACACCCCTC
>JAYMTC010000323.1:0-12701 GCA_036897605.1 Melianthus villosus
ATATAAAAAAAATTGAAATTTAGTCATATTTAGCTAAATAAATTGTTAAAAAATAGTTTTTAAAATATATTTACTAATAAAGTAATTATCATTTATTTTTAAAAGTGATTTTTTACATATATTTACCAACCACATTTTTACTAAAAGTGATTTTAGAAAAATATTTTTTAAAGTATTTTAAAAAAAATTAATTATCTAAAATCGAAACACACTTTCTAAACGAATTATTAAATGGGCACTATATAATAAATATTGAGTTATAAATTGTCAAATTTTTATCTTTGAAATACAATATTCATCTTATTTCTTGAAAAAAAAAATCATCATCTTATTTCTCTATTTCTATTTTTTCTTTCATCGAATCTTTTCCTCTTTTAATTTTTTTCCTCTTTTTCTTTATGTTTCATTATCTTTCTAATCACTTTTATTATCATATTGATCTGTTTATACATTTTTTTATTGACCTTATAATTATCGTTATCATCATTTTTCTTTCTTGAAAAATTATATAAATAGTCTTTCCTATATTTTTTCATCTATAGAGATTTGCGATGGTGTCGCGCTTTGCAACTGTGAGTGGCGCAATCTGATTGCACTATGTCTTGCATGGCTTGCAAGACTCGCGATGGTGTCGTGTTTGGCCAATGTAAATGGTACAACCAGATTCTGTAATGTCATGCATGACTTGTGCGACACTGATGGTGTTGCGGTTACAATGCAATATCATCGCGCTTCTTGAAAAAACTTAATTTTTGCAAGAACTCTTGCCTGTAACCTTTTTTATTTAGTAAGAATGCATTTCTATTATATGAAAAAATGTAGACATAAACTTACTTTTGAAGTTTTAAGAAAAAATGAATTATGAAATAAAATATTTTATTTCACAATATTTGTTGAGTGTCTTCTCGATACGCTTTAGATTGTATTACATTGAGTTAGAATCTTTCACAATGTACAAATTGATTAAACTTTGAATCATTTTAAAATTAACGAAATTTTTAATTATGATTCAATTTCTCAACAATTTCTCTATTTTTTTTTATGATGTCAAAATATTCAAATTAGACTAAGATAATTTTGAGAGATTTAGAGTAAAAGTCTTCATTTTTTGTTGTTGTAAAAACTCTCCCTCAAAACAACCTTATATATATTGTCTGCTCTCAAAAAATTCTAACCAATTTATATAATCACGTGCAGAAGAAATGTAGATTCCAACATTTTCACACATATGCTTAATTTGCATGCATATTTCTAACTTTCATAAATCTCTCTCTTTTTATCGTAAGCAAAAAGGGAGGTATAATCGTGCACACATAAAATATATCCTCACTGAAAAATCCCTATATAATGTAACAATGGTAGATGTAGATAAATATAAAGCTACAAGATCCGACATTTAAAATACAACATAATGTGAGGAATAGTTTGACATAAATAGGAAACTAACACACAAGACAGTAAAATAAAGAAACAATATACTTTATGGGAGGAGGAGTATGTGTTGCCGGAGAGCCCGGAAGGGGGATGAACTGCTGCTAAATCATATCAATGTCGGTCATTATCTGAGTGAAGAGTATAGTGTACTAGATGAAGCGAGTGTCTATTGTTGCTTCAAGTTCAATAATGTCCATTGAATTTTGCTCTATGCCTAACGGTAGGCACTCAATTATCTCCTCAATGTTTGTCCTTGGCCTTTCTTCATTTCTTGGCTGAGAGAGATGTCAGTTTTTATTTCAGTTGGTGTCCTCTTGATAAAGCACATATAATACGGTTGGGTGTCTCTTTATATGTTAAAGCTCAACTTAGTCTTAAAAGTCAAATTTTTAAAAATTCTAAATTGTGCTCCTAAATAAACGGGAGAAAAAATTAAACAACGAAAATCACTCAACACCCAAGTTTTTTTTACATCTGACTGTGTCACGTGTGATAGTAACGATATTGATGATATCGATATTAACGATATCGATATTGATGCTAGTGACGATATTCATATGGAGTCGAAACTTTTAACTGTTACGTGGCGGACTCTCGTCGGTCGAAATTTGTTGAATAAAAATACTGATCATCTAATCGATGCTATCTGTAGATGATGTAGACGTTCCAAACGTGACATGTGTCACATTCAAAATCATTGAATCTCTTAACATTTTTGGTTATCACGTCGTAACGACTATGACAGTTATCAAACGCTCGCGACGTGTTACTTTTATGTGTATTTTCAGTGCTCTTTGGTTCGCCGGACCACCTCCAACTGAAGCGTATCTAAGGTTGCCACACCATTAAAAAAAATATTAATATATACATAACGTAAACTTTCTTCGAACACTCTAATTTATTCAAAGTAACAACACATATGCTCGTATATGACATCGCTCAAATATTTGGCATTGACTGTTCACGTTAGAAGTAAAACGACATCTCAGGAAGGATTTACCAGTATAGGCCTTGCTCACAGACTTTTAAAAATCACAACAAAAAAATTTGATCCATCGATTAAATGGCGAATGCAAATTACAGCGATAACCTAAGCCTAAGCAAGCGACAGGCCCATGCAACGCTTTTACTTCCCGTTCTAGCCATCTGGAAGGAAGGCCATTCCCCATGTTTAGGAATGGGCTTATATATATGTGTGGGTAATTCCAATGAAACAAAGAAACCTTAATTTTACATGGTCCCATGAGCTGGAGGCTGTCCTCATAATGTGTTGGGCCAAATGGGCCACTTTTCACCTCCGCCCCCTGATCAGCCGCCATTTCCCTTGTTCAGAATCGTCCATGGCGGCCGCAAACGGAGTAAAAAAACATTAATTTTGTCCGACCGCCGGCCCGATACACGTGTCTCAAGATTAATAACACCATAGTCTCTACGAACACGTGTCTTTAAACAGGCACATGCAACATAGCCGCCTTGTGACCGACCATATCTCCACCTTACCGCCTGTAACTTCCGTGTAACTTACAACTCCTCTCATTTTCTTCCACGTGTCCTTTCAACGGCTAAATTAATTTTTTTTTTTTTTTTACTTAACCGCATGGATTTAAACAGCACCACACAAACGCGTAGATTTATGTGCTCTTTCTAGTGCCATCGAGAATATATTTTCAATATTTTTTTAATAAAATGAAAATTAAATAAATTTAATTGAAAAAAGAAGGGTTAAAGCACTATCTTCACTTCGTATAAAAGAGAACGTACGTCTAAGCAATCTCCATAGTTGGAAAGCAGTTCTCGTTTCCGTTTTCGTATCTAACCATTCTTCAAAGATTCAATTTACATTTCTAAGTTCCCAAATCGAATCATCCACATTTTCAGGTTTATCTCCTAATTCGATTCGATTGTGGTTTGTTTGGAGTTCTATTTACAGATCTCGAGTAGGTTTTGGAAAACGGGTTGATTGATTTTCCGTTTTCGTTCGATTAGATTGTACTAGATAGCTGGAATGGCGGTGAGAAGAAAGTGCAGTGCAGTTCAATCGAAGGATGTGTGTGTGATTGAAGGTGATAAGTTAGGGTTTTTGAGGTATACGCGAGTGTTGGGGAGGAAGAGGATTGTGATTTTGAGCAATAATGAAGCTTCGCCTAATGATTCGACCTTCAAAACTTCATTGAAGAAGCGATGTAGCGAGAGAGTGATTGTTGGCTCAGATAAGTCTCCCATTGAGACCTTGCCTCAGGATATTCTGGTTAGTACCAAAATTAGAAATCGTGTTTAATTGTGCATTATGTTAACAGAAATGTTGATGACTCAAATTTCTATTTATGTCATTGCAGATAAGGATACTGTGTGGCGTGGAACATGATGATATGAACCAGCTAGTCCACGTGTCAAAATCGATCAAAGAAGCTGTAAGTGTCATTTAATATTGCAAATGATGGCATTAGTTTGTTCTGTTTTGATTATATTGTAGATTTTGATGTTTGCTTCTTGATGTGAACAGGCTGAAATTGCAAAGCAGTGGCACTTTGCATATAATACACCAACAAAGAAACGCCCTTTCCGGACACCATTTCTTGATGATTCTGGTGATTGTGATGACATTGACACTCAGAATGCTCCAAATGCTCCCAAGCAATCAAGGTCTCTGAACTCCAAAATCAGTGGGAAGAATCTTGTTGACATCTCAGTTGCCTTATTCACCTCACCAGATGAGTAGAATTGGTCATTTCTTTTTTGGTTGTAAATAGAATGTGGTTTGTTGTAGGATGTACATGATAGAACTTTACAAGCCATTTTCTTCAAAATTTCCCTTGAAGATCAGGTTGGCTTACATGTATTAGGGAAGGATTACTGAAAATTTCAGATTTTTGGTTGATGGGCAGTTTTTGGCCTTTGAGTTGAGAGTGTACCTGAGTGTGTACTGAATACTGTGCTTAATTTAATAAATGTTACCTCACATTTGAGTTATTCTTTTGTTTGAAACTTCATTCTAGCTTTTGGTTATTTGGGAGAAGTAATAAATAATCATGCAAGCTTCTAGATACTTCAGTCAATATTATCTCCCATTAGTAACAGTATCTAGCAAGATTTTATTGACAATGCTTACTGCTTATTAATTCTTTTTAATGGAACAGTATCAAAAGGTCAACATGAAAAATCTCTGAAATTCTTCTTGTTATCTTGATTGAGTGGCATTGAACGCTTTTTAGCGTTTAGGTTTCCAATTTTGCAGTTTGCTTGTGTGTGCACACTTATGTGTGTTGATTATAGTGATTCTTTAATGATTTATAATTTTATAAATGTAAATATTTTCAGAATGGAAGTTAGGATCTGCAAAGATGCAAAATTCTAATCCTATAAGAATCTTATGCATGCAGATACAGAGTTTAAAGTAATTGCTCCCAAAACGCCAAATTGTTTATATGCCTTTTCACGTTCTACATGCTTGTTTTTATATAGGAAAAAGTGTGCCAAAATTTCACAAATCAACATAATCTATTTGCATGGGGGCAGTCTATGTAGGAGAAGTATGCCAAACTTTCACAAATCAACATAGTCTATTTGCATGGGGGCAGACTATGAAGCACAAGAGAATTGGATTGATGATTCTTCAGCTTCTTTATAGAGTAAAAATTGTTTAATATGTTTTATTTATTATCTTTTATTTTCCTACAATAAATTTATGTATTCATAACAATAATGAAAATATTTATCAAAATTCTTTGTTTAATATATGTATATCATATTATTTATATACTGAAGAATCTCCTAGGAATTTGAATTCTTAATATTTCTTTTAATTGTTGAATCAACAAATCTTCAAATCCTAATTGGTGCGTCCTAGGCATAGCTAGTTAAATCTGATCATGATTGTTAGTTATGAAGATTGAGAGCATTGATTAAGATGCTATTCTTTTATAGAACTTCATGGCACTTTTCTTAACATAAATCTTCAGGCATTTGCAAGGTCAGGTAACAGGATGTACTTTTCTTAGGTTTGTTCATGTCTTGATGATCAAAAATTTTCTGTAGTATGTTACAATCAGATTGATGTGATGTCTAGGTATTTTCAAAACCAAAATTATTGAAGTTTCATGCTTTTGTGGTATATGACTTCTTCTTACTGAGAGAATCTTCATTGAAATAGAAGTGAAGAATGTGTGAAATGAGATTAACATACATGTTTTAAAATACTTGTCTTGATTATTTTTGAAAGATCGTTTGTTTGTATGATTTATCCCTGTACTCCTGGTGATTTTGTTTTCTTTAACATGATTTTTATGTTGGTGTTTTTATGTGTAACCTGTATGTTGGTAAGCCATAGTATGCCTGGTTCAGATCAGTTTTCAAGAGGTATCTTATTGAGAGCATGGTGCTGAAAGTTTGTTACTTTTATTATTATCTGTATTTGTGGTTAACAAAATTATAGTTATCTGGGAGTGTTTTGAAATTATAGTTAACAAAGTTTGATGTATCACGTTGTATGTCAAATTTGTAAGAATAACAGCCTTGCTCCAAGGTGTTTTAGGTATTATGTGGGTAAACCAGGTTGAAATTTGAACACGACTCTGGTTCTAGAATATTGTTGATACGAACTAAAGGAATAGTCCCAACTGCGCTTTTGGCATTCTGCATTTTGGGAATTATGCAGTAACTCAATGCTCTGGTAGAAATGTTTCCCGTGTTGTCTTGTAAATTATTTGTTTTTTCTTTTTCATCTTATAACTCAAACCTTCTTTCATGATCCAGCTTCTCTTAGTCCAGATATCTGAACACTGATAGTATCATTGCATCGCTTTACCAAATTCCTGTCTGCAGGCTATGGAAGCAAAACATTGCTTTCTTCAGAAAGAGGTGGGTGAACCTTTTGACAATATTTTTGGGCTTAAGGGTGAGGACCCGTAGGGCTTAAAAGTCTTAAAATCTGAGGGCCAGACATCATGTTATTAGCCTATCTGAAGTCTTCGTATTTCTTGTCGTCGGATAGGCTTCAAAACGTTGACATAATGGTTGAAATTTTGTGTTTGCCAATACATCACTGACCATCAGCACCATTGGAAGCTCTGTTTATTTATCCACTATTGAAGCTTTCCTGGACGGAACTAGAAAATAAATGCAGTCTAATCTAATAAATGCACTGTTTACTGCACTGTCATTTTGAGAATACGTGTTCCTTTGTGACAAAATAACAATTTTAAAAATAAGGAATATATACTATGTAATCTCTAAATTTGTCATATAATTAATTTTTGTAAAAATTATTATAAATTGTATTTTAATTAATTAAAATTTCATGAGAGGGCTATATATTATACTAGGATAATTTTTTTAATAAATTTTTTATTACAATAATCTGGTTTTGTTTCATATATAGAAGTTATTTTTTAAAGTCAAATATTAAAGTTTTTGATACTCACAATTCCAATACGTTTTAGTACATGAAGTATTCGTGTATCAATAGTTTTAGGCGGTATATGGTGTTATTCATTGGGAAACATCAGATTTATTAAATAACCATTTATTTATTTTGCGTATTTATGATTTTTTATTAGAAGGAAAATATTGTTGTCATTTTCCTTTCAAAGTTTTCTCGCCAAAAGTGTATGGATGGATGAAAATTATTTATTTAAATTAAAGTAATTTATATTAATTCTAGTATAACTTTATATTTGCATTAAATATAACCTTATATATTTCAATCGAATCCTATTAAGAAATTGTCCTCTCGAAAATGAGAGAAATAATACAAAAATTTTACATAGATTAAGCCTTTTCGTGTGGCCTTTGGTAGCACATTCACGGGTTCCTATCTTTTGCAATATTTCTGTTGGTTGTTGCTTCTTTTGCAGCCTTTCATCGGGCATCCTTTGTAGCATATCAGGCAGCTCCTTTTTCTTTTACAGTACCTCCATCGGATGTTACTTCCAGTAGCGTCTATGTCGACTACCTCTCACACAACTGATGGAAATGTGCGACTTTTTTGAATACACGAGCGGATTGTGAAATTCATTGTACGGTCTAATCCTCCTTCAATTTTCAAAAACACATATATTGATATTGAAAACTGGATGTCCGACTAAGACTCAGCAACTTGCACAATAGAATACACGTAAGAGGTACCTACCCATAGGTCAGCGTGGTATTTCCGATGATCAAGTCAGTTTGGTTATACTTAATAGCAGGTGAAAGAACTGCTAAAACTTTTCGGAGTGTAAATGTATCTCTGCCATCGATTAGCGAATGATATTTATAGACATTTAAATCACAACCGTCAGTAACCGTTTGAGCCCACGTTTTAAACGTTCAGTTATCTTTAGACGTGGTGTTGAGGTAACTGATCTGCTAACTGTTAATGCCTATTACTTGGGTAATGGGATAATGCAGTTTTGTTTGGTGACGAAGTCTTATTTATCCAGCTCGAGGGGTGCCTTCCTGCGGATGGTTCGACCTCGGGTGGATGGATGGCCCAAGTCAGTCTAGATCAGTGTTTAGTCGATTGATTCAAAGTAGTGTTGTAGTAACATTTGCATGACCACCTTCGCATTGTGGCTTTTCCATGAGCAGCACCCCCGGTTGGTGTGTTTCGGAGCTGTGCTTGGCCAACAGCCTTAGTCGAGCTCCTCTCGGCCAGCCGTTGCCGAGCCGGAGTCGGATGCTTTTCCGAGCTTCGCTCGATTTGGCGTTGTCGAACCGGGGTCGGATGTTTTGCCGAGTCTGCTCGGTTTGTCGTCGCCGAGCCGAGGTCGGATGCTTGGCCGAGCTCCGCTCGATTTGTCGTTGTCGAGCTGGGGTCGGATGCTTGGCCTAGCTCTGCTCGGTTTGTCGTTGCCGAGCTGGGGTCGGATGTTTGGCCGAGCCGCAGTCGAACGTTTGGTCGAGCTCTACTCAATTTAGTGTTTCCGAGCTCCTCTCCGCAATGAGATTTTCCCCATCATTAAGAACATATCTGGATTTCTGTGTAGTTTATGGGCATCAATCAATTCTAGAGAGAATTGATGTCAGAGTGTTATGCGAGATTTCTACGTAGTTTATTGTCAACTATACCATCTAACGATATCCTACAGCCACCCAATTATATGGGAATCGCTTCAACAATGCTACTGCAACATATTTAAAAAATCAGGAGATTTGAAATAATTTTTAGGACTTATATTGGATTATCTATATTTGTTATGTGTTAATCCAACACGTCCAAAGGTTTGAACCTTGAGATACGCCACAATATGCGGAATGAGCTCCTCTGGAGTTTATTTTGGTAGAGTTAGGGCTGACAAATTCCAGTCAATGAATCGTATATTGTGGTGGTGATTATCGTGTTGTGTGAAGATTAACTAAACACAAATAGAACTCCTTTATTAATTGGGTCAATACATTAAAACACAAAAGTGACATGTTAATTTTTTTATGTCAACACGAAACTCATTTGTGTCGGTATATAAAAAATACGAATCCGACCTGTTAATTCATCGTGTCAACACGATACAATTTATTGAACCCGTTTAAATAAAAGAATTGTGTCTTGTCGACCTCACACGTTATCCTAATTAAAAATCAGAGTAAACCACTGAAATTTTATATAAAACTATAGAAATTTGGTTTATATTCACACAAATTTATAATTAATTTTATCTAGTCAATTCTTATGATATGATTATGACAAGAGAAGACGAAAGAAACGAAGAAAAAAGAAATGGAAGAGTAAAGGCTATGCTAATCAAATGGAAAATGAGAAATTATGTCATATTACATACCTATTCAATGACACCCTAACATGTCATATATTATTTTTTTCTAAAAATATCTCTACTAGTATAAAAATATTACATTGAGTTAAATTTAAATGAATTGTAACGAGTTTGATACGACCTACTTTCTTTACTTTGTCCTATCAAATGAGTTTACACAAATGAGTTTACACACGACGATGTTAAATCTAAATAATAATTCGTTTGTATTCATGTTTTCTTGTCATTGCATAAAATTATTCTTCGTTTTCAATTTAAAAGATAAAATAAGTTATTAAAAGGTGAGAATTCAATTATCAACCATTGGATTGGAAATCTACCATAAATCACCCCACTTACAATGTGCACCTACTTAGACCTCATAAAATGCACCCATTACTAATTGCTGTAAACTGTAATCAGTTCATTCTCCCACAACCAATTTTTGTACCATCGTTTCTGATTTCGAATTTGCACTCAATCTCAATTATTATGTGAGAAAAACCATATCATTACCAAATCTCCATGAGGAAAAAGAAGTTCGGCTGACAATAACTTCAAGTAAATCAACCAAGGTGCCATATCTTTATGTTTCTTTGCCTTTCTATTCATCAGTCTGAAATATTTTTTTGGTTTTGGGTTTCTTCTACAGAAATTGTAAAAAGTACTGTAGTTTCATAATATGTCAAAGTAGCATTTGTCTGGACAAGGTGAATGACTTCTCTATTTTTAGTAGCTATATTATAACTATGGAGTTTTTATTTTCTATGCTTAACAAATAATAAATAGATTTGGAGGCTTTTGATAAATTTGTGAAAATAAGATTGAAATGAAAGACAAACAGATTAGGAAGCACATCAGACAGCAAAGTTTAAATTCGAGCAGAACAAGAAGACAGTGAGAAGCAACTCACTGTATTCAGCAACTAGATCACCAATAACCTATTAACCGATTTCCAACAAATTATGTACGATTTCTCAGCTTCAGAGCTGCAATTGATGTTTCGCAGTGAATCGTGTATTTATAAGGAATTATGCATCCATTTCAGTATGAATTTGTACCATATGAGAGATCAAGATAGCTCAATTTCACTCGGCATTGTGCTTCCCTCATCTTCTTCAGATCTCGGTTCCTGCATTTACATATCAATCATTTCAGAGATCAACAGTCTATCACGGAGAAATAAGAGGCAATCAAAAGCAACATTGTTATACCTCTTTTACTTGTTGCTTTTCTCTGAGAGAACGAATTGGAGAAATTTTCTGTCCACATATAATCAAGCAGAGCTCAATCCTAAGAACCAGAGAATTGCAAAAAGAAATTGAGGAGGCATGTGCTAAATTTACTTACCATACAATAAGACTTGAGCTCGTTCAATCTATACAACCGATCAACTTCGATCTCAAGTTGCTTTTGATAGTCCCCTCTCTGCTGGAGATCCGTCATTTGCATCTCCAATAGCGAATCCCTCTCTTCCAGCATTTTCTCCGTTATCTCCTTGTCTAATCTCAATCGCTCCAGTTTCTTCTTAATTGCATCGAGCTCCTGCGCGAGAGACGTATCGCACAAATCAATCGGTGGTGAAGTTCTGTAGATTGGTTGGTTCTCCTTTTCAATCTGTTGTGCTTGCTTTGATTTGGTCTTTGCTGGTACGGTGTCAGTGGCGAAGGAATTTATTGGATGAAGAGGTTTCCGGCCAGATTTGAGCCGGAGATTATGAGATCCGGCAGTTGGATATTTAGAATTGAGCATGTTGAGGTGAAATAAAGCTGATGACAAGTGAGAAGTAGATAGAGATAAAGAGAGAATATGGGTTTGAATTTTGAATGGCCCGAGAACCGATGTTGTTCCCACTTTCGCAATTATTATTCCCCTCAATAGCCGGGTATCTGCTTTTATCTACATTTTTTTTTTCTAACCCTCGAGAGAGGAGATTTTAAGTAATATAATTACACGAACACGAAATGTTAAATTTTATGAAAAATTTTATAATCATTATTATAAATACAAATTTATTTTTGTATATACTCTCAAACTGAAAATAGTTTACATTTGTTTCTAAACTATATTTATTACTATTTGAATATATTTTTCACTTGTAATTTTCTATGTTCACATTTTTCTTAAATATTTTTTAGATTTATATTTAGATATTTTTTTTATATTTTTTTTTTCCATGAACCACAAAAATTATCACAATCAATTGAATTTAAATTTCGGGACACCAAGAATAAATTTGTAATGGATGTTATAAAGCCAACATGCCCCATTATATTTTCAATTAAAAAGTTGACATTAATTTGTGCGTAAAGAAATATTATATTTTGATTATCGAAAAAAAAAAGATTATTTTGTTTATCTATACATTTTTTTTGTAAATATTAAACTCTTCTAAATTGATCGACATGTAGGTTGGTATGACGGCCTACCATCCGTCCTTTGCGCGAGCTTTTTGCTGGAATTATTGTAATTTAAATTCTCATACTAATGTTTTTTTTACTGCTATTAAACCTCTTTCTCACCCCGGTCTGGTCCATTATCCCACTTAGGCTATCTTCAACGCACTTAACTCAAAAACTTATATATCTGGCAATCACTAAGTCAACGTGAACATGTAATTATGTAGTACCATTTTGCAATCCTCAACCAAATTAATATCGCTTTGACATTCTTGCCAACATGTGACTCGCGTGGTCGCAATTTAAAGAAAACGAAAGAACTCAAACTAAAGTTGATTGACTAAGCTTTGTCTCAAATCCTGTTTTATAGTGAAGTTTTTTTCATTTCATTTTTTTTAATTCTACAAATAGTTTTAAATAAGAATTACCTTATGTAAATTCGACGTCAAATAAATATATTTAGGTGTCGTTTGATAAAATTAAATGTTAAATCATGCATACTGAATTAATATCTAAATCTGTCTGAATTGATTAAGAGTTTATTAAGAGACAATTACTTAATATGATAAAACTAATCTCAAAATATAATATTAAATATTATTCATGACTAATTTAGATATAGACTATAAATAATTCGGTCGAATTTTAGCACTTAGAGCATGTTTGACAATTGCTTTTAAGTTGTCAAACATGCTTATAAGTCAAAATCAACTTTTAAGAAGTGTTTGACAAATGCTTTAAAATTGAAAAAAAAACGTAATTTGAACTTTTAACAAAAAACTTGTTCGCCCATACTTAATGAAAAACGCAGAAAAGTGCTTAAACGATTTATAAAGTTTGACAAAAAAAATTACTCTTATACCCTCATATAAATAACAATATTCCAAAAAAAAAAATCAAAACTCAGTATCTTCTCTTTCTCGCCAAGCGTTCTATAGTCGTCTAGCTTCTTAATAAACTTTTGTTTAGAATTTGGTTAATTTTAAATGTGAAGTATTATTTTCGTTTTAATAAATTCTGGTTTAGAACTATTTTCATTTTAATGAATTCTTGTTTAGAACTGATTAATTTTTACTTTTTAGTATTATTTTTATTTTAATGGATTCTTGTTTAGAATTAGTAAATTGATTATTAATTTTTC
>JAYMTC010000324.1:0-12700 GCA_036897605.1 Melianthus villosus
GTATGTACTATAATTGATGGCATATTAATGGTGATGGTTCTAAATTACATGCACAATGCAAGAAATTTTAGGTTTTTTGCTTGGATTATATAGATGTGTTGCTTTTCTTACAATACTTGTGTGCACTTATTTGTGATGTTTGTCTTTGTACTTCTTTGTTTTGATTGATTTTATGAAATATAGTTAGTATTATTTTATATTTGGTTTTTATGATTTTTAATGTGGTAAGAGCAACATGCTTTGCCCCCACTTTGTACATGAACATAATATGGAATTTTTATGATGTTTCTGTGTAATTTTTAAGGTATGTATGTGCAAGGCCAGCTGGGAAACGATGCTTTGTGGTTTCTAGCACTGGAACGACGGTTAGTAGGTTGCGGAATGGCAGCTTCTTACACCGTTTTCCATCTGCTTTGCCCAATGGTGCTCGAACAAGAGATGTTTCTGAATCTTCTCAGTCATACTGTATATTAGATTGTATATTTCATGAGGTGATAATATAACAATTTTATTGATTGCTCAAATGAGATGCTTATTTGATTATGCTGATTCTTATACTTGAACTTGCAGTTGGATGAAACCTATTATGTGCTTGATATGATTTGTTGGCGCGGATACTCCTATCACGACTGCACGGCTGACTTCAGATTTTTCTGGATGGAGTCAAAGCTAGCGGAGACTAGGGTTTTTGAAGCTCCCTCTTTCTATCACAAGTATAGGTTCAGTCTGGTTCCTAGATACAAGTGTGACCAGAGTGGTCTGTACTCAGCCTACTCGGGAGTCTTACCTTATGTCAAGGACGGCTTGTTGTTTTATAACAAGTAAGAATCTCTGTCTAAATCATTTTTTTTCTAACTATGTATACACTTTGGTGGCTGTAGTAATATAATTAATTCATAGATTGCAATCTATATCCTTCTTGTTGGAGGGCTATATTTAGTCCGAGTTGCTAACCCATAGTCTTAAAGGTGAACATACATTTTGTTTTAACACATGTGGATGAAACGTCAATTAGTCAACTAGATAGGCATCTTTTTGGTGCTTCTTATGTGTGCTCATATATGTCATGAGATTTTGAAAGTATGCCAAACTTGACCTATACCTTCACCTAAATGTAAATGTTTACAAAAAATAAGCATGGTGCACTTTACAAAATGTTCATAGGGGCATTGATAATCACAGTGACATTTAACTTAACTCGAAGGAAAACCTCAAATTTAGGTACACTTGATAGTATCTGTAATGTTCTCTATAATGGTAGAATGGTACAAATGAATTAGCATTTATCACAATTTATATTGGAAACAATATTCAAAAAGTTAAGAAGCTGAAAATGGGGTGCCATTCAAAATCATAACATAAATTAAAACCCAAAACAGTAACACAACCAAGGAATTACCTATGAAATAA
This sequence comes from Melianthus villosus, assembly GCA_036897605.1. Lineage (NCBI taxonomy): Eukaryota > Viridiplantae > Streptophyta > Magnoliopsida > Geraniales > Francoaceae > Melianthus > Melianthus villosus. The sequence goes on from JAYMTC010000324.1 coordinate 1,411, forward strand.
GAATGCAGTTTAGTTGATAAAGTAGCCTCAGATTTTGGTATATTGACAGTATTAGGATTCATAAATATGATTTTCTTGAGCATATAGGATGCAAGTTTTGTTTAAAATGTCTTAGAGCTCGTTTATTACCTCTTATTCAAAAAAACGGTTAATTAAGATGTTATTTGATAAAATTAATTATTAAGTTCTGAATACTGAATTAGTGTCTGAATGCATTAAGAACTAATTAAGAATAATAGACTTAATGAGTTAAAATAATCTCAATATGTAATACTAAGTGTTATTTAAAACTAATTCAGTTGCAGGTTTTTAATGATTCATTTAGAACATTTAATCAATCAGATACATTAAGAAGCTATTAAGATGTTTAACTAAACAAAAAGCCGGTTCACTTAATACTTACTGATTAAGTGAATCGGTCCGTTAAGTGAACCGGCTTGCTTCACTTAACACCTAAGTCATTAATTGTATAGTGAACCAACCGCTTGTTTAGTAGAATGTCTTAATAGACTCTTAATACCCCTTCATGATTAAATGCTAAAATCTTGGTCAAATCGTAATAAAAAAAAAACTGAGAAAAAGACAATTTTAATCTCAACCTTGCAAAGAACTGCAATGACAAGTTATAATCCCAGCTGCTATTCCAGGAAATCAAAGACTATAATAGCTTCCTCCATAAGAAATGTTAGAAATCAAAGACTGTAAGACATATATGCGCTTCTTCTAAAAGAGGAGACCAACCTCAACCTTGCCGTTATTCCACGAAAGTTATATAATAAAAATAAAGAAACCATTAGATAAAAAATTACTGAATATGAACAATGTAGAAAGAAATATGAGAGTTAGAGAAGAATATAATGTCTTAACCCGAATTAGGTTAGACATATTTTATATATAGCAAATGATATAAGGTAATATGAAAATATAGTAAATATGGAGACTAAATATTATAATATATTCTAACACTCTCCCTCAAGTTGGAGCATGAATATTAGTCATGCCCAGCTTATTACAAGTATAATCAACTCTATTTTCATTGAGGGACTTCATAAATATGTCTACAAGTTGTTCCCCAGTCTTCACATAATCAATGCTAATAACATTATTAAACAAATTCTTTTTAATAAAATGAACAGTCCATTGCAATGTGATTTGTTCGGTCAAGAAATACCAGGTTTGAAACAATATGCCTCGCAGCTTGGTTATCACACCATAACTTTATTGGAACAAGAACTTGAAATCCCAGTTCAGTGAGTATCTCACTTACGCGCAAAAGCTAATACGTGGAATGGGTCATAGCTAGATATTCGGAATCGGCACTAGATCGTGCCAAAATATTCTGCTTATTGCTTTTTCGGGAAATTAAAATTCCTTCCGCAAACACACAATATCCAGAAATGAAGCAGGGGATACTTAAGTGTTGCTTGAGACGGGATCAGCCATGATAGTGCTGATCTTGACAGAGAAGAAAAATAAAATTTAAAGACTCAGAGCCTGCTCTAATACCATGAATCAAGGTGTCAAAGTGTTTTCCTCCATAATTTATTGGATGTAGAATGGGTTACAATTTATAAAGAAATGAGAAAAGAAGAATAGGAAAGACTCTTATAATTTTGGAAACTAATTTCTTAATAAAATGTCATTCATAATTTCTAATAATTGATTAGCAATCTCCTCTAACTAATTGTGACTACTTCAATGGTGTACACATAATTTACACATCTGCAAGATTTTATTCTCACCAACACAGTATACATGTAATTCAATGTGATTAGTTTGTGAAAATTATCCACTTGCATTGTGAATTGTAACTCATAGAAATTATCAACTTGAGTTACAATAGATTTTTGGATATTTGTAGCTTATGTGAACTTTTGTTGACTATAATTATCTTGGATTTAATTTTTTGAAACTTTGATTGTTTTTTACTAATAAATTTGGAAGACTTTTAGTACTAACATATTTATTTTATATGCGGTCATAATTCGATAGTGCTGGATATCTTGCATCTGAGGTACTTATACAACATATAGCGTTGTCACGTACCCAATTCATAGTTTAATTGGTTTGGACGAGACAAATTCCCTACCCGAACTCAGACCGAGTAAAGTATGTTTCGTGGATCGGATCGAGCCGGATCGATTTCGAACTGTCTCTCGAACTACTCGATCCGCATTCAGCTTTATTCTAGTTATTAGAAAAGCACACACGAATTCTTCATTATCTGTCATTTATTTTTTACCTGCATCAAATAACTTTTAATTTGATATCTATTAATCGTCTTACTCGTGAATTTAATTGTAATATTTATTTCTTCATTATTCTTGTTTCATGATCTGATATCGTAGTTCAACTCTCATATGGGTCGTATGTTTTGATCAACGTCTCCCAACAATACCTCGTGGGTTTGCCTGTTTCAGCTATATTTCTTCTTTTTAGATTGATTTTCGTCTAAGTCATTCATCTTAGAAAAATTGAAGAAACTGTGTCCAGAGTTAGTGTCTTTGTCTAGTCAGATTGCAAAACATCGTATTTCTTATAGTTCTAAAGTCAATAAACGAGTATTTGCTCCTTTTTAAAATGTTCACTATGATGTTTGAGAATCTGGTCTAATGATTCCTTTTGATAGTTTTCAGTATTTTGTTACTTTTATTGATGACTTTTCTCGTGTTACATGGGTTTAGTTAATGAAAAGTCGTTCTGAATAGCTTGCTATTTTTTCAAGATCTCTTAATGAAATTCACACCCAATTTGATGCTTCAACTTCGCAATGCAAAAGACTATCTTGCTTCTTCAATTTATGTCCATCCATATAACCTCTCATATGATCTATCAGTCCTCCTATGTTGACATGCCTCAACAGAATGGAGTTGTCCCAGTATCAGAATCGTCACTTACTAGAAGTCGTTCATGCTCTTTTATTTCAAATGACTGATCCCAAGCATTTATGGGCTGATGTTGTTCTAGCCGCTTGTCACCTTATCAACCACATGCCCTCCTCGGTCCTTTAAGAAAAAATCTCTCATACCGTCTTAATTCCTAATCAGTCTTTTTCCCTCTTTTCCCTTGGACTTTCGGGTGTGTCTTATGTTCGAGATCATCGTCTTCAGGTTTCTAAGCTGGACCCTAAGGCGCTTAAGTATATTTTTGTTGAACATTCTCGCAGTCAAAAAGGTAATAGGTGTTGTACTCATGAGTTACACAAATATTTTGTATCATCATATATTAGTTTTTCGAGTCTAGATTTTTTTATCTTGTGTCATCCACTCTTATTGATTATGTTGATGACGAATTTTTTACTTATTGTTTGTATTACGAGTCTCCTTATAAGATCGAACAATTTTGTCCCCTAAACCCTTATGCGCTTCATTATACGCAGGGGCCTCAACGAGTGTTCGCCCAATCTGATGAGTCCACCTACCATTGCTTCCACGACTATAGATCATGCTCTACCTCCGCCATCTGCACCAACCTCTACATTAATGACCCATATCTTCCCATTGCGGCGCGCAAAATTGTACGTAGCTGTATTGCTCATCCTATATCTTTAGGGAAGGTAATTTGTGTCAATGAATCGTGTTTTGTAATTCGTTTACTATTCATGTCAGTATATAAAAAACAGACACGACCTGTTAATTAACCGTGTCAACATGACACAACACGACCCATTGAACCCGTTTAAATAAACGGGTCATGTCATGTTGACATGGTTACAATGCTAAACGGTTCATTAACAGGTCAATCTGAATCATTAGGACCCATTAACATGTTGTGTTCACAAGGAAAACATGAAGGAGCTAATTGATTCGTCATAGACGCATGATTCTTGACTAGTTTACATAGAAAGGAAAGAAAAATGCATAGAAAATATCTGATTTCATGTGTCAGTGTTTCTCCAAAACTAAACTATTTCACACATCAAGAAATTTGTACAAAACACTAGTTCATTAAACTAAAAACTGTCATCCTATATGCGAGTTTATTTCAAGCACATCTAGAACTTTGTATTAGAACATTAGCTCATTAAACCCTTCTGTTGAAAGCCCTTAAACAGCCTTTCTCCCGTACCAGGTTCATGTTCATTTCCAATAAATAACTTATTTGAAATAAGCACGAGTGGCCTCTGCAAAGAAGAAGATAAAGAAGATGAATACTTGTTATAAAGCATGAATCGCAAGGAGCTTGCAAAGAAAATGGGTGAACCGCTCAAAGAAAGGGAAGAGACACTAGAGCAAAGGGAAGAGAAGATACAGTGGCTGGCTGTGCAAATGGAAGATAAAGGGAAGGAGAAGTTAGGTCACAACTTTCTTTTTTTTTTTAAATATCCCTACTAGTACATTATTATTATTTATAAGATTAAAAAAATTAAATAGGTTGAAGGGTCATAGAGGGTTTAGTACGACCGAATCCGTTTATTTTGTCGTGTCAAATGGATTTACCTGTTTATTACACGAACCCATTTAGCCTAAACACTAACCCGCATTTAGTAAGTCATGCGTGTTTGTTGTAATAAGACTTTTATTGTTGCGCTCGACTCTTACTCGGTTCCTAAGTCTATTTCTAACGTAATGCCTCCCCTAGCTAACAGAGCTATGATTGAGGAGATTGAGGCATTAGAGCGTAACAGAATTTAGAATTTTTTTCTCTTTCTGGGATAAAAGTGCTATTGAATGTAAATAGGTGTACTCAATGAAAGTTAATCTTGACAGTTCTCTGGCTCGCTTGAAGGCGAGGTTGGTAGCAAAAGGTTATACACAAATATATGATATCGATTATTCTGATGCATTCTCTCTTGTTGCTAAGATGATCATTGTTCGCCTTTTGATATCTTTTGTTGCTTCTCATAATTGGTCTCTTCACCAAGTAAATGTCAAGAATGACTTCTTCATGGTAATTTAAAGAGAGAAGTTTATATGGAGTAACCTTCACGTTTTTTGCTTTGAGGGAGTATAAAAAAATATGTCGCTTACGCAAGTTTTTGTATGGATTCATACAATCTTCAAGAACATGGTTTGAAAATTTTACTAAGGTTGTATTATAATTTTAGTTGAAAAGATATCACAATGATTATTCGATTCTCTTTAAGAATATAGATGGTGGATGTGGATGCATTATTTTGGTGGTATATGTGGATGATATAGTTATTACTGGCAATGACAAAGATGACATAAAATGTTTGTAGAGAAATTTGCAGGAGTAATTTTAAATAGAAGATTTGGGCCAACTTCCAATATAGTCTAAGGATTGAAGTTGCCCACTCAAATAAAGACATTATTCTCTCTTAGAGAAAGTACGTTCTTGATTTACTCAATGAGAATAATATGTTTTATTAAAGGAGAATGGTATGCTGGGAGTTAAGCCAGCTGAAACTCTCATGGAACCAAATCTACATCTTATGACGGAGGATGTGACAATATTTGATATGCTGGGAGTTAAGCCAGCTGAAACTCTCATGAAACCAAATCTACATCTTATGACGGAGGATGTGACAATATTTGATAATCTTAAGAGTTATATAAGACTAGTTGGAAAGTTGAACTATCTCACTGGTACACGTCTTGATATTGCTTATTGATTTTTGGTAAACCACATGTTTCCCTATCCCGTATTGAAGATAGGACTAATCATATTCAGGGGGTGGAGCGATATAGTTAAACCCCTCCCAACATGTGCGACTCCAGGATCGAACATTTGACCATTGGGCCAAAGATCGTCTGGGGACCAACTCACTTACCACCGAGCCAACACGTTGTTGGTGATATTGCTTATTTAGTGAGTGTAGTAAGTCAGTTCATGTCCTCACATTGGACTATTCATTAGGGTGTTGTTCTCTGTATATTACAGTATCTCAAGAAAATCTCAGGTAAATGACTTTATGAAAATCATAGACATGCTCGAGTAGAAGGTATTTTTTATGTTGATTGGGTAAGGTCACCAATATATTTGAGATCCATTTAAGGAGATTGGGTATTTATGGGATAAAACTTGATTTCTTATAAAAGCAAGAAGCAGAATATTGTGACACGATCCAGTGCCGAGTCCAAATATTGAGCTATGGCCCATTTCAAATGCGATATTTTGTAGGTAAGTCATATACTCACTTAATTGAAATTTCACGTCTCCCCTTTCGAGCGGGGTCTTTAGGTCTTTAGATGGGAGGCTGCCTCTCTCCACCGGTAAGCATACTCAATGAAACTTTCGTTTTTGCTTTCAAACTCTGTGTTTCATGAGTGAACTAATCACGTTGAAGTGGATTATAACTTTATTAGAGAGAAATTGCTTAATTATTTGAAGAATGAGGAGAAATTTGTAAACGTATTTACAAAGTCTCTCAATAAGAACAGTGTTAATTATATTTGTAACAATCTGAAGCATATTGATATTCATGCTCCAACTTGAGATGAAGTGTTAGAATATCTATTTTTCGTATTCATCTTGTTTTCTTAGTATTTATCTTACTTCCCATCATGTCTTGTATTACTCGGTATATATACAAGTAACCTAACATATTGCGGCGACGATATTCTATTCATCTCTAGTTCTCTTTTCTCGAGAAATAGGGAAAATTTCTCAGTTGTGCAGTTATAAACATCTAATAATAAAATTTCACTTGAAAATGATAATTTGAGTATTTGAATTATAAACACGCATGAATGCATGAATAACACTAACTTTAGCTACGAGCCATCATTAGCTTAATACTAAGAAAAATTTCACAACATAAATAACAACTATCTAATAATAAAATTACATTGTTAGACTAGTGCAAAAAACTTTAGGTTTTCTAAGAAAAATGAGTTTGAGCTTTTAAATCATTTATAATAGCTGTTTGAGAAGCAAGTTACTCTTTTTTTTAAGCAAAGAAATTTACAATAAATTATCAAAAAGTTCCAATTTTCATTAAAGTTAGAAAAGAATATTGACATTTCACAGAAAGAAACTAAGAAATTCCATGTACACTTTTCTTTTCACCAGCATGAAAGCCCATACATGTTTTGTGAAATCCAAGAAAAGAACATGAATTTGATCCCTGGGTCTTTCATGTGGCTATAGAGTAACCGAAGAAAGAGTTACAAGAAAGCCCTTTACTCCGTTCCTTGGTCTGAATTTTTAGATGCACATTTCGATTTTGACAATAATATGCTTAATGCTAAATAAACAACTTTTTAACTGCACATCCGACAAATGCATCCTTCGATGTTCAAACCAGACATAATTTGTCAAAGTTGAGATGTTGTGTTTCTTTTAGGAGTGAGTTTTTATGTCAAATTGTTACATGCCAAATAACAATTTTATGAACCACCCAACACTTAGATCTGAGGAAGTGTATCCGTGTGTTTTGCATCTATTCCACAGGTTTCAGTTCCCTCCATAATTTGCTAAACAAAAAGAAGGGCGCATGATCAACAGGAGCAAGAAACAAATGAAAACTTGAACTGATACAGACACACATATACTCTGTACAAAAACAATTTAACGTACCAGATCAGGTCCTCTAGGAGGAGAGGGAAGACTAATCCTGATGGCGGGAACACAGTCCTTAACCCCAGATGATTGAATTCTTTTTCTTTGTTCAGACGAATGTTCAGAATTTCTATAGTGCCCATGTCCACTTATTTCACCACTTTTCTGCCTGTGCACAGAAGCCTTCTCTTCCATCCTTCTAGAAGGGGATTTTGGTTTTCTATCCTTAGCAACCCATCTCCCCTCTTCATACCTATAGAAAACATGAAACAGTTAACAAAACAAATATCATAATTGACAATAAACATAATCAACTAAAAGAGAATTTGAATTTAGAAGGATTATGTACTAGTTAATGGTGCTAATTAGCACATACTTTGCGCGTATAAAATTCTCAATTCCCACTCTATCATACTTTGAAGGTAACTCTGCTTCCCAGTAACTATTGGCCTTCTCATTCCCCATTGCTGTATGGAAAAATAACCATTTAGTAGCCATCTTTCTCATTCGGAGAAAAAATTAAGAACAGTCGCAATAATTGCTAGCTTATCGACATTGGAGAAGCTTACATTGGATAAATTCAACCTGATCTGGAAGCCACGTGTCTAGGGTAGCAGACCTCACCTACAATAAAAAACAAGGAAATATTCGACTTATTATTATTATTTTTTTGCATAAGCAGTTAAAACTTTAATTTTGATACATAGCATATATAGTATACTAAAAAACTCATAACAAAAATTGAAGATGAAAAGGGTGACTGCAAAAATATAGGAAAACATATTTCAACGTCAGTCATATTACCTGGCAGGCTGGCAATAGTATGGGAATATTAGCTAAAAAGTAAACATAAGGAATACTATGGCTAGGAAGAAAGCCATGTGATTTTTACCAAGCAGAAGTTGGCATTAGTGGTGTGCGTTTGGGTTAAATTAGAAAAATTTGAATGAAAATGTTTCTTTATCGTGAAAATATTTTTCACGGTTTAGTTCAAAACATTTTAAGTTGGGTTATTTTGATTACCAAATAAACATGCACACGCCTAACTGGCATGATTACTGCCTTTTAAACTAGCTCCTAGAAGAAGGTACCAGGACCTCATTGTGCACAAGATTGAGAAAGAACAAAGAGAAGAAAACTCATGCTTTGGTTTAGGGGCAAGGCCTCGCTAATACTTCTATTAACATTTGTAGGTTGAATCATCACCATGTTCCCAATAATAAGAAATCACTGGAAATAACTCTACCTTATCAACCACTTTAGCCAAATCGAAATCTTCTCAATTATTACAACTAATGTAAATTTTAAGAACGGGAATAAAATATTACAAAGTTCCCAAATTAAGAATAACACTTCAATATGATAGTATACCACCTTTAGATTTATAGAGGAAGTCAAAACAGATCGGGGGTGCGAGATTGAAACTGAATAGATAACTGATATCTTTAGAAAAGAGTGTTTTATGTTTTTGTGCGAGATCAGACTCTTAAATCTTTAATATGAATAGAAACATGTTAATTCAAGGGGATGCCAATGCTGTGAAATTAGACGGTAGCACAGAACATTGTTAGTCCTGATTTAGCCAATGACAACAGGATAAATGCTAGTCCCTCTGTTTAAGAGTAAGTGTCCATTTTCAATTTTTTTATAACATTAATAAATAAGCCATTTATCAAATTAAGAAATAACTCTTTCTCTTACCATCATAGTTTGTTAATAATAAAATGTAGATTTCTGTCAGTTAGTGGCATATTAGTAAATGCTCTTAGATTTCAACCCATAATTGTCAAAGGTTGCAAAATATCATATATAGATCATCTTATATTTTCCTTGTTAGATTCATATTTTCCTTGTCGGATGTTGATGGGTTGTTGCTGGATTTTACTTTTATTTCCTCATATTTAGGGTTTCTTTTGATTTTTTTTTTTCAAAACTTATTTTACAAATTTTGTCAAGAACATTTTAAAATATTTTTTTATTGTACTTCAGAATTTATAATTTTTTTATACTTCATCATAATATTTTAATTGTACTTAATTTATTTATTTATAATTATAGTTTTTGCAACATTTAAAAGTATTTCTTTTTATTATTTGATGAAATATTTCTTGTAAAGATTATATTACCTTATTTATAATTTTTAGAAATTATTTTCATTCCTTTTGTGATCATTTTTAGAAGGTGTTCGCCGCGCCTTATGTCATGATTTCATAGAAGTTTTGCGCTTCAGTGCGTCTTGTGTAATTGACAATTATATTTCTGCCTGAATTTCAAATGGATACCTATTATAAAACGAAAACAAAACATGAAAATGAACACTTATTTTATGTTTTTTTTAAGCTTTCGGTAAGAACCAGTCCTTATGTCTGACTGTTTCCCACAAATGCCATCATAATCTAATTTATCTAAGTTTTACCACAAATGCGACATTCTTAGCACCATAAAGAGAAAAGGTAACAAAAGTTTAGAGACAACTCAATCTCTTCATGTCTCGTCTCTACTGATTAGAACAGTGATCAAAATTATAAAATAGAGCATCACCTTTGATATATGTACACCAAGACTTCGGTGGATCCCAGAGCACTGCATGCAAATGAAGATGCCAAGATTCACACTTGCCCATCTTGGACCTCTGCATGGCACAATATTACATTACGGAAGTCATATAGAGTGACATGTCTCTTATCGGTGGGATATTATAGCATTACCGATTATGTCCTGAGATTGGAGCCTCTGAATTTACTTAGTTTGTCATTGTTATACAATTGCAGTCTGCATCATTCCTTAATACAATACAAATACATACCTGCTTCTGCAGTCGGCGCATACCCTATTCTCTGGCAGTTTAAGAAGCCCTTCCAGTATCTACACAGATTTAGATGAAACAATAGCATTAAGAGCACAAGCGAAAAAGGAGATAAACTTAATATATTAACAGAATGAACTCTGAACTTCAAACATCATAAGGTCACCCTAAGAAAATTATCACTAGTAACATGAAACAAATCAAAATTATAACTAGTAACATGGACCAAATCAAAATTACATTGTTGGTATAACTAACAAGAATGAGAGAAATGTTTTCTATATTCTAATATTGCAATGTAAAAGTCAATATATAGATAAATGATTTACCTAACTAAGAAAACCTAAAAATATAGTCAATATTATGACTATATACATTGAACCTACAAGACATAGTCAATATTATGACTATATACATTGAACCTATAATCATAGAGTCCATATACATTGAACCTAGGAGTTCGTATACATTGAATCTAAGAGTCCATATACATTGAACCTAGTCAATGTTCATATACATTGAACCTAGGGGTCCACACATTAAACTTAGTCAATGATATATTAACAATATGATATTTCCTACACTCCCCCTCAAGCTGGTGAATATAGGTCTTCCATTCCCAGCTTGCATATATTTTTCTGAAATGTATGACTGCTTAATTATTTTGTCAGAACATCTGCCAGCTGAAAAATATCTACCAGCTGAAAACTTGTAAGAACATATGGAGTACAAATTAATTCACTATTGAGTTTTTCCTCAATAAAATATTCGTCCACCTCTACGTGTTTAGTCTATCATGCTGCACTGGATTGTGCGTTATAGTGATTGTAGATTTACTATCGCAGTAAAGCTTCATTGGATCACAACATTTAACCTTCAAATCTTCAAAGATGATTTTCATCCACGAAAGTTCTCGCATATATGTGTTGTCAGTGCTCTAAATTCAGCCTTTGCACTTGATCGTTCAACCACATTTTGTTTTTTACTCCTCCAAGATATCAAGTTTCCTCTAACAAACGT
>JAYMTC010000325.1:0-12689 GCA_036897605.1 Melianthus villosus
TGGCGGGTATGCACCTGGAGGATACCCTTGTGGAGGATATCCCCCATGTGGAGGATGTCCTGAAGAATACGCATGTGCCGCACCCTGAGCAAGGTGAGAGAAAATCCCTTTGTCAGATTCATCATGTTTGTCTTTTCCACCTCCCATGTCTTATACGCAGAGAAACCTACTTCAAACATTATAAATCCATCAGATAAATTCAAGATAAAATACAAAACACAAAGCAGACATATATGCTCAATGTGACATTTACAACTGCTATTTTTCCCCTCTGCATAAACACACAAAATATGTCATTGAATTATAATCGTCAACTAGCTAAGCCAAATTTCTCATTGGAAAATAATCACTTCCTGCTATGGCTATTTAGGGACTATATTTCCCATAGGATAGTGGGGACCAAAATTTTAACAACTTTTACAATGCTTATTTAGCTACTATATACATAAAAAGGAGTTGAGAAATAAATCCCGAGTTCAAAAGCATAAATAGACTGGTAAAATGGTAGCATTAAGGTATTTGATCACATTGGATTAGTAACCAAATCAATATGAGATAGGGATTAACACTATGCATCACATGAAACAATGATATGCATGCTTTGTATAGATAGACACCAAATTCTAAGCGTACAAGATCTACAGGCCGAAATTAACATTTGTTATCAATCATAATACAAAAGCTAATATTGACTTGAACGATGTCATCGCTATTTCTAAATCGCATGATCGCTAGTGTACTAATTAAATAAACAACCTTCTAAGCAACAAAAAAATAAAATAAAAATCGAACGAAAATCGTAAACCACGATTCATAAACTATAACGTCCAATTAAACCTAAAAACGATGATCAAACTACGAGATCTGTGCAAAAGCTTTGTCAAATGATCCATACGTTTCAAATCAGTTGATGCAGAATCATAATGCAAATAATTAGAGAGAGAGAGAGAATGAATACCAATTCAAAATCAAAGATGAGAATAACCAGAAGCAAGATAGATTGATTGAAGATTGGGAAAATGGGTTATTTATATCTCCACATATAAGGCCTTTTTTGAAGTTTAGCGCTTCAACGCGTTTACGCGTGGCGCTTAAAGTTGGACACGTGGTATGGCGACTTTAACATTCGGATATGGTTTATTTTGTAATTAAGTAATCTGAGATCGTGTATATGAAGAAAACATTTTTTTCTTATAAATTTGGAACTGTGTAAAATATGTTGTATTTATATGTGAATAAAATAAAATATTAAAATGAAAATAAAATTTTATTTTAAATGAAGTATTTTACAGCTTTTATCAAATGACTTCTATTTAAAATATTCCTTTTGTGACAAGAGATTTCCCGATTGAAAAATGATAAATTTATTTGGAACTTAAAAAATGACTATTAGAATTCCTTTTTTTTTTTTTTTTTAATGGTCTACTTGAGTATATAATCTGTCGACTCGGTTTGCTTACCTCTGCACCCTTATTAATATTTAAAATATTTTTAAATAAAAAAATTTAGACGTTCAATTTTTAGATACATTTCTTTAATTAATACATGAACTCGTTAAATTACCCCATCTAGAAACAATTAGTTTAGATAAATTAAAGATTGAAATAAATGCAAATCAATAGAGTTTGTCTAAGGGTGTTCACATATGCATATTAAACATTTATCTTCAGACATATTTTACACTTTCATCTGTTTTAGAATGAATTTTCAAGAAAAAGATACTGATTCTAAAATAAATTATTTTATAAATAAGTATTAAGTCATGCATTAACATTTTCCTTAAAAATATTGATTATATGTAACTCAACCTAAAATTATAAATTTTTGTTATTTTTATATTATATTTAAATAAAGTGATTCTACATTTAAATTTTATATTTTAATAAAAAAATATGAGAACTTCAATATAGAATTATCTTAAGTTAAATTTAATTAAAATTAGTCCAGTAATTTAAGGATTTTATTAGGTGTCAACATTTACATCAATCATAGGAATCAATCTCCTCGTTAGAAGTTTTCTACAAACGGATGAGCCATAACTATCTCTTATTATTTTGGTGAGAAAATGTTAGTATCACTTTTAAACATAAAAGAAGAAAACATAATTTTATGTGATTTTATAAATATGCGGAAGATTACTTTTCAAATTAAGCTTTTATGATTTATAAATATAAATATAAATATTACATTTATAGATAAACAAGAAAAGGTACAAAAACAACACGGTTGTATTACTGCTTCGATTTTACAATACATTTGTAAAATTGTAGGCTTCATTGGGATGAAATTTTCTTAATTTCCATGAGATTTAGAATTTTTAAAATTCTAGACCTTTATTATTTAGCTAAGAGTTATAAAAAATTAAAATAGCATAAATGTAAATTAAATTTCGAATCATATTTAACTTTACTCTTCAGTATTGTAAAAACACACAACAATACTGTACTTACAAACTTTTGATATGCTACAGAATTTTTAAATTTCTTATCCAAATATATTTTTAATCTGGTTATTATTAGTGTGCATAATAAATTTTAACAACTCTATTTTTTTTTTCCCAAACACGTGCATAGCATTGACCACCATAAGTTAGTTATGTATAAATAAAGACTTAAAAGGTAATTAAATTACTTTTGGATGTAGATCTTTGTTAATTATGACAGATTTAAAATGGTTCAGTGAGACTACTATAAAGTCTTTTTTTTTTTAAAAGCTTAGAATAACATAGACATTAAAAAATTCGTATGAAACATATATATTTTACAAAATAAAATAGAAATCGTCAACATATATTTCCAAAATATCAGACAGTACGATATTTTAATAATATGATGAGTAGCCATGAAGAAAGAAACTTGAATTGATAGCCGACAGTAATTAATTATAGATTATATATCAAGTGGCTAGAAACCTTAGTAACTAAGATAAAGCAATAGGAGAATACCAAGAAAAAGAGAGAAAAATAAAGTGATTAAAATCCTGTTGTTTGGGTCCACATTCACTGCAGTTTGTGCAAGTTCGTCCTCGTGTTTCGTGGCCTAATGAACCCTATCTCTTTTAAACTACCCCACATAAACAAACTATTTTCATTGATTATTATTTTCTGTATAGGTAAAAGTAAGAACAAAATATACCAATAAAAAGAAAATATTTATTTGGATCTGGAACTGCATCTTGAACTAATGTAGCTTCCATTATAGGGATGAAAATGGAGTTGGCAACTTAGATGACACATGAACTTCACTGATCCAAGCACCCCTACTTTCCATTGCGTTTTAGCGTTCCCTTTCAATCCGAATGCAACTCTGTTATGATTCAGAGACACTGCCACGGCCTCAATTTGTTGCTGATTCAGTGGTATCGACGAAGACGGTACCACATAATTAAAATCAATAGAAGTATTTTTCTTTACTTCAAATGGAGGAGCTGTCAATTTGGCTATTGTAAGTCCCTCAAAACTGAGATAGAAACTTACGTCTGAGAAGGTGGCGTGAGCTTTTGCATTGTCATTCTCTGTCCTGATATCGATTGTAACCTGGGTTGCGAGCTGGCCAAACTCACTGTAGTCAAACCTGTCAAGATGAGCATTGATGACACTGATGATTGGCACCCTGGGGTGAATCACCAAGTAGCCTATGAAGACGACAGTACCAATGATGATCACTGCCACGGCTAAGATGGCGCAGATGATGGCTGCCAACCAGACCAAGGGATGAGTGCGGCGCTGGGGACCGGATATCAGCTTGTTTGGCATTGGAGCTGAAGGAGGACAACATTGGGGGAGAATGTTTGTATCTTAGGTGCAATTTTATGTGAGGGAAGAGGGCAAGGTATAGAATTTAACATAAAATTGGGGTGGTGGGGAAGGTTTGGTATCTTCTTTTCCTAGTCCAAAAGCAGTTTCAATAATAGTTTTAACAACCTTTTCACAAGCTTTCTTTCCAGGAATCCGAGAGAAAAATACCAAACTTGCACGTCACTTGCACGACTAAGCACCAACACTTGCCTTTTTCTTGGTGCCACCTCTATTGCATCCTTGTATCACAAGTATTTAATGGAAACAAACATCAAAGTAAAAAAGCATAAAGACACTTGCACTAGAAGAAGAGATTTTATGTTTTTTCTTAATTAGAATAATACAAACCTTGAAACGTTAATTAGCTTTTGCAAATTCCATCAAGCCTGCCACACAATTGAGTTCTGCTCCCTTCTGGTGTATACTTTTTTACCGGAAATTGATACGAGCTGTTTCTGTATTGTTGCAGAAACGTTCATTGCAAGATGCATCTCACAGAAGAATGCTCATGCCCATCAGAAATACAACAACAAAGAAAAGCCATAGTTAAGCATGAACGCTCAAACGTCTATAAAATAAATACACTTGTTAAGCAAGCTCATGAGGTTCGAGGCTAGTCTAATCCACCCCACCGAAGTTCAAAATATAATCTATAGTTAAAATAAACTTATTATTACAGTACCGCCAGGCAACTTTACCATTATTTTCAACCAGTAATAGTATGACTTGGCAGTGGTAAAAAGAGGCAAGCCTACCATACTAATCCAAGTTTACTCAAGATGAAGAAATGTGATTCTTATTTCTAGAAATCAAAGAACATGTATACACTGTGCTCGGTACACATAGTCTGGTCCATTATAATGTTGGCTCAATAATACCTAGTTTTCGCCCAATCTGGAGTGGAAATTGTTGGGATGGGTGGAATACACAGACTTCCATAGTATTTACCTATACAATGTCCATCAGCGTCACACATGAAATGAACTATATGAGAACAGAGAAGTATATAACGTAATAAGGAACTTCCTCACAATCCAAAGTTGCAGGCACCATGGTGCCAATAAGCATACAGAAGTAAGACAATTTAGACGATGGACTCAATCTCAAAGTAACAAGGTAAATACAGAAACTTCTCAGTTTTCCAGTGTACACAGTTACACAGAGTAACTGAACTTCCGATCCTACAATTAACCAATCATTCATTCAAAAAAACACATTCGCACCTTATAAATTCTTCGTAGGATACATACATAATTAACTTATAAACTAATGTATAAATGAACAGAGTACGAAAATCATTTGATCAGCATAACTCTTCAAGCAATGGTAAAACTTGGTAAGTTCCAGAGAAATGCTGCTAATGCAAAAATTCTTCAGTTTCTGAAATTGGCTCCTTCTCCCAGTTTTAGTTAACTAACACGGCAGAGAATGCTAAAAGTCAGAAGTAACCATTAGTTTCTCTGATTACTAGGGATCTCAAACCCTCTACGAGGGTCAAACAAATCCCCACTAGGCGTATAAAGAATGCTACTGGTGCTTCAACTAGTTTACCTTTAGTCAAGCATTTTGAGTTAAGTTTCATGGAGAACTTTGAACCTTCCACAACTCGGCTCAATCAATTCTTCGAATGTAATAAAATTATATAAGAAGAACATGTGTTTTTGGTTAAAAAATCAAAATGTTAGAATACAAAGAAACATAACGTAGTGTTAAAATTATAAAACATAATATAATGTATAAAGTGTTAGAATATTGTATGAAAACAAGATATTAGTAGATCCTAAATTATGTAATATAGATGGTTATAAATATAGGGTTATGTCATTGTATTAAATGAGTTGAGACGGTGTGCTTATGAATATATAAGATACTCCCGTAGACGTAGGCTTGTGATGAACCACGTGCAATTCTCGTATTATTTCTCTCTTATTATATTTAGTTTCTTAATAACCACGTGGACGTAGGCACTGCAACCGGCTACTGCCTTATGCAGCACCACTGTCGACTGCTACCTAATGCAACATCAGCGTCGATTGCCTAATGCAGCACCTTGAGAAACAAAAATACCACTGCTCATCAGCCGGTCGGAGTTACTGTTCATGTCCCAAAAGAAACAGAGAGATAAAAGAATGACATGCAGCAATTTCGAGATTCAAGGGAAAACCACGTGTTGGCAAACCACATAAAAATCATTATGTTCTTTCTCTCTCACTATGTTTAGTTTCTTAATAGTGATCACCCCAACTAGTAAAAAAAACTCACACTAGAACAAGTGAAGTTTTGAACAATGAGTTTGCGACAAGTTCAAATAATGATAAGTAGATTCGGGTTAAATCAAAATACCGCTAGCCTCAGTGTCCTAAGTAGCTCATTTCACTCTTGCGTGCCGCTTAAACATATACCTAAAAAATCTGTGTTATTGGGACTCTTTTGAAAAGGTCGGGTACGATAGAGTGTCTGACATGAAAACAACTAAAAACGTGTGCTCTCCTTTAAAATGATGTGTTGGTAGACCATATACAAGTTGGTCGAAGAGTCAGAAAACGTATTCGATACGGGTAACTTCATGTGAATTGAAGAGTCGGAGTAACAAAGATCAATTACAAAAACACGAACCCTGTACAATTCACATATTTTGAACTCATGAACCAAATGGCAAACCATTTAGAATCAAGGAAATGATGTCAGACGTCGTTGTTGGATCTGGGATTCTAAGATTGAAAATAATGATATCTTTCTCAGATTAAATAAAGATGATGACAATTGTCTCAAATATATTAGAAATATCAGATGATCACAATAATGAATGGAATCACACAATTGGGCATGTTATTTGGATAAGATTCAAAGTATGAGTGGAGGTTATCTATGGGCAAAGGCATATCATGGTGGAAATTTTCCAAAGTACACAATAACATACAAAATGAAGACAAAGAAACGAAAACCGAGAGGTGCAAATCATCTTGACCAAACTAAAATTTTCAAATCGAGGTTAAATACATAAGAATGTACAACAAAGTTGCTAAGAAGGTTTCCACCTTTTTGAAAGATCGTCATATATATCTCGACTTTCTACTACTCTCTCTATAGACTGCATTCTTCAACTTCACCTTGGTTGGCTCGTAAATCTTTATTCTTCTATCAAGCATATACACCATAAAATTTTTCATTTTTTGAAAATCGACCCAAGTTACAAAGTCCAGTGATTAACACATTGGCACTTCCATCAAGAGGATTGACATGTTCCTCAATCATATAATCCCAAATCTCAATTGCAGTTTCGGGATCATAGTTGTCAAAAAGCAATGAAATTGCAGCAGCACAATTAGAATGCGTAGGAGGCCAATCATTCTTGGTCATCTAAAAAAACTCGCCTGCTTCTCCAACCTTCTTGTTTTAATAGACATTAGAAAATCATATTATAAGTTAAAGAAACAGGGAAAGCACCATAGAACACCATCTAATCCAGGAATCAGAATGCATTATCAATATCGTTGTTGCAGAACAAGCCAATCATTGCAAGCAACAGTCAAGTTGGGTACGAATCCACTACCCACCATTATGTCCCACAAAGGGATAAAATGGGTTGAATCATGCTTAACAATAATATCAAGAGCATTAGAGAAGAATTCCAAACGTGGCAAACAATTTATTCCCTTTCATGACCTGAATAAACTTGATGGCCTCATCAATCTGCAACTCAGGAACAAGTGTAGTCAATAAAGCACCATAAGCGAACATGTTCAGCGGGCTCCAGCCAAAGCGGATAACCGTTTTGCCAAAAGTAGATTTCTGCAGATTGAGTTCCTTATGCCAACCTTCCAACAAAATGGCGAAAGTGTCCCCATCAGGAGCAATAGTACCCTTAACCTTCTCAAAGAATTCAAATGCTTTAGACGTCTGATTCTCCTGATTCTCCTCTCGTAATATGGCACTTAATAGCGAGTTCACAGCAACTACATCCGGTGTAACACCATATGCTTTCCATCACATTGAAACTCATAAAAGCCTCTTTAAATCTCCCCACACTGCAATAATTGTCAAGAACAGACACAAAAGTGGCCATGGACAGGATTCCTTCTTGTTTCATGGAACAAATGGCAATCCCACATTGCTTCAAACAAATGGTTTTTGCCAAGCAAATCAACCATGAGGTTCCACAAATACGAAGAATGCTTTTGGGCACGACCAGCCAGCGCAAGAATTTAACCGCAGAGAAAGTTGAATTGTATGAAAGCTAAAGGACTTGTTCAATGAGTGCAGGGTAAGGTAGAATCGCTGCAGCAGATAGGGCAGATTCAACATCATTGGGATTCGAAAGGGCAAGGATATCACACAAAATTCGGGCTGATGGGGAAACATCCTGAGATATGGGGATGGGACAGGAACTTATTAGTTTGTTGTGGCCGTGGTTCAGTTACTGAATGGGGATTGATGTAACTGGAATTGCGAGGAGGAGGAAGACCGGATGTATTTGGGAGGATGTTTGAGAGAGTTGTTGGCACAGTTATCAGCCATGACTTCCATATGAGCTAATAGCTAGCTACAAGATTTACAGTGAAACCTATAAAACAATAAACATTTGCATGTTTATCGGGAAAAACAACGAATCGTTAAATTTGAAAGAGGATTCGATCAAAACGAGATCAAATGACGTAGAAATATGAATAGATTGTGCTGAATTTCAAGCAACGTGTAAAACAGGAGTGCCTACTTAAGGTCGCCGGCATCAGTCTGGTTCCATCGGCGACTGGAGGTCCGTAGGCAGATAGATATCGGAATAAGTGACGATGGGCTATTATTTAATTTCTTTTTTTATAACTATGGGCTATTATTTTCCAATAAGCCCATCTCATCTCATTTATTTCGGGCTTCATTTGGAATTTTGAATTTCTAAAAATTATTTTAAAAATTTTAAAGTTTCTAAAAATTGAACTTTTAATGGTTAAGCTTATGGCAGGGTTATTTATTTATCTCTCGTTCTTAAGAAAGGCATTTTTTTTATGCTAAAAACTTCTCTGTCAAAATTGCTATTTTCAAATCTAATAAATGCATGATACTTCCAGAAATGTGAAATTCTTAGATAATTGGTTAAGATAAATAAAAAGTATATAATATATTACATTAAAAAAATGATTAGTTTGTATATTTTTAAACCATTTCAATTTTTCTTTGTCTTCATGCTTTTAGTGGAAAGAGATTCAAATGGCATAGTATTAATGATTGGTGAGAGCAAATCATATTCTATTTTTTGTAATGAAATATTACATCCGGTCCTCAGAAAATGATATTTATTTTCTATACAAAATGTGTTGCAAAAGAAACTGACATTTTCCTATTTTTATTTTAAAATAAATAAATGCATAATCTCTATGTGAATAAGAAATAGATTTTTTTTTTCAAGAAATATTAAGTATTTTAAATTGTATTTAATGAATTCTATTTTATAAAAGTTAGATGAAGATTTTGAGACTTCCTCGAAATTTAAAAAACATAAAGTATGACACTATTTTTAATCGCTTTCCCAGTTCTTTGCAAGTTCTGAGTGTAGTCTGTCAATAATTATGCTCAATAAGCTGTAGGATAATAAGCTGCATTTTTTTAGTTTATCTGCTTACACAAAATTTGAACATTAATTTTGTTCTTAAGCAATTTGTAATGAAATGCTTTATTCAATAATTGGCATAAATATTCATCTATAAATCACAATAACCATTATTTCTGACTACTTTACAAACTACTGTCAGCAAGATACTTCATGTAACAAGTCCTATAAGGTTTACTCCATCTATGGAGAGAGATTTCTTAGAAGTCATATAAGATTTACTCCATCTTTACACGCTTCGAATGTGTTTGCTTCATCCAATCCTTGCATTCTTCTGCAGTTCCATGGGGATTTGCAAGTTCCCATGCTAGTAGTTTTTGTTGCTGGCAATATGCAAATCAATTAGACTTTACTATTCATGTTAGCTTTGTAATGCAAGAGATAATGCCTTACCCACTCCTTAACAACGGGTCCTCCAGATTTAAGTTGCAGGACACTCAGTATTTCCTTCCCATTAACTAATGGTTTCACATCCCACACTTTATCAAGGCCTGCAATCGAGGAAAGTAAACATTTCAAGTAAAAGGTAATGTTTCTCACTGAAAATGCTAAGAACCTGACTGTATCTTAGGAGCAGTTTATCTTAATCATCTCTATCTTCCTATTACACTTTCTGGTGAAGAGAGAGAGAGTAACTATGCATTCCTAAAATACCTACATTACGAAATTCTACATAATCAGAAAAAGGAGGGGAATGCTGCTGGTTATACCAAGTATCAAAATAGCATTCTCAATTGCCTTGAACAAATCTCTTCTCTCGTTCAGAAGATCTTTATCAGACTTCATGTTTATAGGGTATACTAATGTAGACAATAATAAGGAAACCCTCCAAAAATCTTTGATGTCTCGAAGAAGGAAACCTGGACATGAGAATGAGTTGGTCAAACAAGCTAAAACTTATGCAAAATATGTATCATGGAGACGCAAAAGGGTGGATGCAAGAGTTTTCTTTTAACAAACCCAGATAATTCAAATCATCCAAAGGGAGCTATTTTGGTTAAAATTGGATATTTGAAAACAAGATGCCCAAATATTGTTCCATGAGGAGACATTATTTCCCAATCTAATGAAATACGAACTTTGAGAAACCTCCAAAAGAACATCTATATTTTCCCAATAGACAATGCTTCGGAAGTGACAAGCATGATTGAAAACCCAGTTTGATGTTGTTCTTAAAAGGACCAATCATAAGGATTTCACATATATACATGGGATTGTATGAAAAGGTTTCACAAGTGTTCCCTCGAAAAGTAATTGTAGTGAACAAAATCAATGCATAATAATTAGCAAAACGGAAAAACAGAATTCCCAAATTTTCATACCAGTCAATACTCGCAGTCTAGAATTAATGGGAAAATCAGCAATTTCTTTCCCCCATCCAATTTGAGCAGTTTGGATATCCTCGTTAAATGCAAGAAAAGGAACTAAGGACAAGAACTTCTCCATTGCATTATTTACATTTATAACCTATTAAGAAAGTTCATAGGGATAACTTAGTGGGCTCAAAACGTAATAAACTTTTTGATAGAGATATTCAAAAGGGAGTGTATCCAAACTGTCTCAGCATCGCTGGCTTTTCTCTTAAGGGAATTCCGGAAAATGTAGTTCACAACAGGAACCTGCAGTTCAGGTAAAAAAGATTCAGGCTGAAACCGTTCCTGGTTAATAATAATAGTGTCATTCATATAGCTAAAAATGCATATTCAGGAGTCCAAGATGTCCGTTATCCAAAATATGTAGACTGGCGAAGAATACCTGATTGCTAGAGATTTAACATGGGATATGGCTTCCGAAAGGTGTTAGCAAAGGTCCAAGGACATCCCAATGAAGTATTCCATTAATCAGATAATTGAATTTACTTTTGAATTATTTGGTTAATAGAAAAGGCTCATATACCTTACATACTTGCATTTTCAGTTTGTATCTTAAATTACTAAGGATTCACAATCCATTAACAACTAATGTGAGAGGATGCAGAAATTTGAAAGAAAATAAATATACCTCCTTTCCTTTGTTATCTTTATAATTTGTCTTTCTTAAGGGGAGGAATAAAGCAGCATATAAAGAAAGCCTTCGTTGTTCATCCTGGAATTTAAGTGGAGAAAAAATTATTATTCAAAACTTAAAGAGAAAAAAAGGAAAAACAGAGTTACTGATGGAAAAAATTGATTAATAGGACCCACGAAGCATAATGTCAGAGGGAGGATACATGCATGTTTACTGAAGAATTAAATAATAAATAACATCAAATACTGGCAAAGAAGAACCTTACATGACATGTTCATTTACACACTTACAATGACAACACAACAAATTCATGTACAGTGGCTGTGCCAGCTGTACACTCCCTTCATTCAACATGCATCAAAAGCTCCATGGATCCATGCACCGCGATATCCGTGATATTGGAACATTATTTGGCAGCCGAAAAATTAAGAAGAAACAATCTAGTATATAAAGACAACTCAAAATTATCACTCACGCTGAAGGCAGAACATTCATCTAAGCTGAGGAGTTTCCATGCAGCATCCATAAGAGTAATACAAGGCCTATATGAGTTTTTATGAGACAATATGTGAGAACACTCTTCACAACATCAACAATTGTTTACAAACTCGTTTTAGGGCCCTTTCAACATTTTCTATGTGAGCTATATTACTTCTAGAATTTCATAAAATCATTAAAAGTTGTTTGCAGACTTTCAAAACACTTTTGGACGTAAGTGAAAAACACTTCATCCAATATGTATTTTATCAGAGTTGATTTATAAACCAAAAAAATAGAGGAATGCATGATATTATAATATCATGAAAGTAATCATACCTATCGAATAATTCTACAGTTGCAAGCTCACAATTAGGTGGGATACAAAATACAACCCAAAATAATTCCAAATCACAAATGGTGGTCATTGCTTCAACTGGGTTATTGCCCGAGATCATAAGATCAATCTACATAAAGAACAAAAAGACAGCAAGGAACACACCAGTAACTAATGATGGAAGGCATACAGTCTATATAAAAACAAAACTCAAGGTGAAGCTAGTCTTATAATTCAAGTACTCTCCCATGAATGAAGGAAGATATAAACATACTTCTGTCCCAATACGCTCCCGACTAATTTTAGATGCAAGAGCAGCTTTCACATCATCGCATGAAGCAGCATCTCTTAGATTTTCCTCAAGAATAAACCCAAATCTTGCCCCTGGATTGACCATAAATAAGAAATATTATATAGACACACAAATCAGAAAGTAAATAAACAGATTAAGGAGCCAAGCTTCAAAT
>JAYMTC010000326.1:0-12683 GCA_036897605.1 Melianthus villosus
TCCGATTTTAATTAATCTTGCCGGGTTCGAAGGAATATGTATGGAAAGGAGAAGGTGTTAGGCACCCCGATCTGCCCAAGTATAAACTTGGCATCCACTCGGTTTATTTCTTGAATACGGTTGACCACAAGTTTGTTTATAAGATTTCTAAATGCATGGAAATGCAACAACCCTTGATTTTAGGTGAACATATGAGGTGATAAGACAATCAGTAAAGTCAAATTTTATTTAATCATGTGAGGTGATCAACTAGTATAAGTGATCATTTTGGGCCAACTTAAGTATTTAGAGGTTCATGCATACTAAACCCTAAGTTCGGTACCTAATCATGCACATGTCTTTTCACGGGTTTCATGCTTCACTAATCATAGGGTTTGAATCACACGAACATGCATAAGATTTTCCTAACCTAAGAAAGAAATTAAATCTTTATTCATTATAATGGTTACAACAGTAATTAACAAATAGTTAACAATTATTAAACCCTAATAATTAACAATTAATAAAACCCTAATTGGAACTAAGTATTCACAGCCTTGCTCCATCATGACGGTTCCCACACACCATGGAATCCATCTCTTGCACACTTAACAAACATGTTAGAAGCACAAGATAATCATAATACAAATGAAAAGGTAAATGCTAAACATTAGACCGTTGTAGCGAAATATTTAAAAATTTTGCAACAAGGCAGAGACAATTGAAAATATTTAAATGACTTGTCAAATCAAGTCTCCAGTATCTGCAAAAATTCAAGTGTTTCATTTAATCAATTACCTACAAATGTCATTTACTAACCCGAGGTCAATAACAGATTTATGATCATCAAATAAATTGATTAAATTTTCAGCGAGTCAGATTGGGATATCTAGGTTTCAAAAATGATAACTAATTTCTCAAAAATCATTTGGACTTGAAACCAGCGCACAATAAAAAATAACATATCCTCAAGACATGCTATTTACAATAAAAAATCAAAGTATAAGTTCAGATAAGCATTATCCATTCGTAAAAAATAGTTTTATCTCAGTTTATCCCAATTTTTCTTTTTCGTAACCTAAAAAGTTGTTCTGATAAACCGTTCAAAAAACATCCCAAAAATATTTTTATATCATATCTACGATTTGATATGCATATTTCAATCAGGTACAACTGCAGATCTTGAAAACACATTCAACACTCTTGTTCAAAGTTTTAAGGCTCAATTGACCTATCTAACCTAGAAAATTGTACTTGCACGGTACCAAGCAAACTCTTGCATAACGGATTCAACACGTTATGAATTGATCAACTCATGTGATCATTCCTAACGTATGAGATGACCTTGAAGAATCAGGAAGTTCAAGAGGAAACTCATAAAAGACCAAGAAAATTTACCTAAAAATCGCTTCCATTAATGATTCATCCAAAAAGGAAGAAGAAGACAATGATAATGAAATGGCCATGATTACAAAGAGATTTTAAAAAAATTTAATAAAGAAGAATTTCAATGGAAGGCCTTTAAGCAAGGACAAGAAAATTGAAAAGAAGCAAAAAACTCAAGATGTTTCATGATTCGAATGTAGAATGATCGGCCATTACTAGAATGAGTGTCCCAATTTAAAAAGGGACAAGAAGAAGAAAGCCATAATCGCTACTTTGAGTGATAGTGATAAAGATTCAAGTGAAGAAGAAGGAGACAAAGAATTCACAAATCTTTGTCTCATGGAGAATGAGCAAACTGACAAATAATAAAACCAAGAGGTAACTTCTCTAACCAACTCATTAATATAAATATTGATGAGTTGTTAAGTGCCATCAATGAGGTCCATTCCAAACTTGACTTGGAAAAGAGGAATAACTTGACTTCCTCAAAAATTATTGATGCATTTAAAGTAAAGAATGAGTATTTGCTAAAAGAAAATCAATCATTGAAGGAAAGATTTGTAAGTTTTACAAGTGCTATAGATAAAATAAGAGATGAAAATCTCGAATTGAAAAGGAAGATTGATGATCAATCATCAATAATCTATAAGTACACTATGAGCAAAGAATGCTTGAATGTATGCTTTGTGAGAAAAATCTCCACAATGACAAAAGATGTTTGAGATATGTTCTAACAAAAATTTTCCAACCTCCTAAAAGAGTATAGCTATAGAACATGCTTCAACAAGCAAAGTCCTAAAACCAATAGTAAAGTTAAAACCCCTTGTGACAAAAGAATTTGTCTTATGCATAAAATGTTGTAGACTTGGTCACTATGACAACATGTGTGAGTACTTCAAATATAAAATTTGGGTACTTCAGAGATGCTTGATATGTGCTAACCATAAAGGACCCAAGAAACACTTGGGTACCAATGACTGAAAGTGAGTTTTTGTCGGTGTGCTTCAAGGTGAAAAATATAGAAGATAAATGGTACCTTGATAGCGCATGCTTTAGGCACATGACCGGGAATGAGTCAATGTTTCTCTCGTTGGTAAAGAAAATCGGAGAAAAAATCACATTTGGTGATGATAGTCATGGAAACATACTTGGTATTGGAACGGTTGGTAAGGACTCTCTAAACTATATTAGTGATGTGTGCCTTGTTGATAGCTAAAGATATACTTTACTTAGCATAAGTCAAATTTGTGACAAAGGAAATAGAGTTCTTTTTTACTCATCACATTGTGAGGTTATTATAATCATGGACAACAAGACTATTATTGTTGGACCTAGAGAAAATAATGTTTGTATTTTTTACCTTAGCATGATAAGTAATGAGGAGTCCCTATACCTTGCCTCACTTGATAATTCAAGTTGGTCATGACATAGAAGACTAGGACCTGTTAGCATGAGTACCATAACTAAACTTGTGAAGAATTGCCTTGTGGTAGGCTTACCAAAGAATTATTTTGAAAAAGATCAAATTTGCGATGCTTGCGCACAGGGAAAGCATGTGAGAGCTTCTTTCAAGAGCAATAACTTTATTGCTACATCAAAAGCTCTTGAGCTCTTGCACATGGACTTGTTCGGACCAATTCGAACCGCAAACTTAGGAGGTAAACATTATGGCATGGTTATTTGTTGATGATTTCACTTGATATACTTGGAGACTATTATTAACTCACAAGGGTGAGGCCTTCAATGCCTTTACTTCCTTTTGTAAGAAAGTGCAAAATGAAAATAGTTTTTCCTATTGTGTCTATCTATAGTGATCATGGGCGAGGATTTGAAAATTATCTTTTAAAATTTTTTTGTAAAGAAAATGGAATATCACATAATTCTCTTCTCATATAACTCCTCAACAAAATGAGATAGTTGAGAGAAAGAATTGAACTTTAGAAGAAATGACTAGGACAATGTTGAATGAAAATTGTTTGCCAAAATATTTTTGGGCAGAAGTCATAAACACTTCTACATACATCTTAAATCGCGTTTCTATTCGATTAATTATAAACAAAACTCTCAATGAACTATAGAAAGGAAGAAAGCCCATAATCTCTTATTTTCATGCTTTTGGATGTAAATGTTTTGTTCATATGAATGGTAAGAATGTCTTAGGAAAATTTGATTTAAAATCAGATGAAGCAATTTTCCTTGGCTATTCTACAACTAGTAGATCATATCGGGTATCAACAAAAGGATACTTGTTGTTGAAGAATTCATGTATGTTATATTTGATGATTTTACTTTACCTATATATAGAGATAGTGCTGTAGTAGGTGAAGAAGAGCTTGGCTTTAACTCTCCTTTAGATGCCCTTCAAGATGCACTGCCTACTGAAGAGAGTCATGAACCAATTCCCGAAGATGGTCCATCAAATGAGCTACCACCATACTACAAAGAATATAGAAGTCATCCTACGGAGCACATTATTGGAATCTCATCATAACCGGTAACCATTGCTCTTCTATTAGAAATTTATGTGTTAATTTTGCATTTTTGTCTCAACTAGAACAAAAAAGCTTCAAAGAAGCTCAAAACGACAAAAGTTGGATTCTAACCATGCAAGAAGAGCTCAATAAATTTGAGAGAAATGAAGTGTGGAGGTTGGTCCCACGGCCAAGTGACCATATGTGATGTCCGCACAATACAGCCGGCTACAATCGAGGTTGTAAATGTTCTGATTAGCGCAGATCACTAACTTATCTGGATTTACGTCATTCTCTCGGTCTCTCCCCAAGGTCGCTAAAACTACATTGGTCGGATCCAAATGAAATCGGTAGGAACATACCCTGGGGGGTGAACATGTTCGAGTCGCCACCTCATTTATTTTGAAAGGGTAATAAGGAAAATCCACAAGGAACTTCATCAGAAGCCCAAATAGCAGAGATTTTGATTTTAATTAATCTTACAAGGTTCGGAGGAATGTGTATAAAAGGGAGAATGTGTTAGGAACCCCGATCCGCCCAAGTATAAACTTGGCATCCACTCGGTTGCTTCTTGAATACGTTTGATCACTTGTTTGTTTATAAGATTTCTAAATGCATGGCAATGCAACAAGCAAGACCATTGATTTTATCTTAGCGTGTGAGGTGATAAACAGATCACTCAAGTTATTTTTTATTTAATCATGTGGGGTAATCTACATAGCTTAAGTGGTCATCTTGGGTCATCTTAAACATCTACGGGTTCATGCATTCTATCATGGGCTTGGTACCTAAACATGCATAGACTTTCAATGGGTTCATGCTTTTCAATCCTAGGGTTTGCTCATACAGACATTCATAGGTTTCTACTAATCTACGCAAGCGGTTTAAACCTTTATTATTTATCATTACAACAACAACCGACAGAATAATCGGCAACTAATAAAAATAAATTAACAAAACAATAACCGACAAAATAATCGGCAACCCATGAATTAATAAAACAATAAACCCTAATTGGAACTAGTCCTTCCCGGCCTATATACATCATCGTGGTTCTCCTACACTATGAATCATTCCCTTGCACACTCAGCAAACACATTAGAAGCACAAAGAAATCATAAACATAAGTGAGCATGCAAATGATCAATATTAAAAAAGTAAGAATCAAATTCCAACAAGACAGTGGTACTTTGTGAGCCAAATAACTAATCACAACTCATATTTAGGCTCTGTAAAAATTCGTGAACCAAATTTAAACAATCCTCTAATAATTTCATTTGATGACCTGGGACTAAAACGAGTTTAATTATGCCAAAAGGATTTCTTAAAATTGAGCAACTAGATTAAGGTGTCAGAGTTCTGAAAATCATACCTAAATGCACAAGAATTATTTGAATGCAAAACCAGTGCCCAAGGCTTCATAAAATATCAAATAAATTGCTAAAGAAAGTTTATATATATGCTAAAACTTTTTACTACAAACCACTTGAATCTGTCCAATTTACAGCACCTGAATATCAGTCCTATTAGAATATTCGAAACACCATCCATTCCTCAGAGAAAAGTTGCAAAAAATATTCCAGAGCAAACCTTATTATCTAAATAACAAGACTTCTTTTGGGACCAAAGTCTAGATCGTCCATATAAAGGCTCAAACAAATAAATCCAATAAACCACTCAAATCTTGGACTGTTTTGCAGCACTTTTTTGTAAAAATCACTCACAGATCAATAAAATCGAAATTGCATGAAATCACCGCAAAAATAAAGATAAGAACTCAAGGTTTTCAAAACATTATTTTATAGATCAAAACTTCTCTACACATTGAGATATGGCCTTTTCAATTGAGGGCAGATGCATATGTAAGATTTTAGACAACACTTATGTCCCATGTTTGGAGGTTTGAAAGACGTATAAAATATGAGTGAATCATCTTAAAAAGATGACACTAGACACTGGAAGAACAAATTCTGAAGTGATGCAACCACTGTAAGAAAGCTGGACATGAAGAAAATGATTATTGGTTGAGCGGCAAAGCTACATCCTCTGCCAGATTTGAGGTTCGATCCTGACTCTTCGCGTGTGGAGAATGCGGCTTCACCACTACACTGACAATCTTTTTCCTAATGTCTAGCTTTCTTACAATGGTTGCATTGCTTCAAAATTGGTTCATCACCATTTTTTTTGTCAAATTTTCCGCATCCTCTTGACTAGGCTAGTTTTATGGATGATATGAATAGTACTTCAGAATATATTTTTTCACTAGGATCAAGTGTATATTTGTGGTTCTCAAAGAAGCATCAGTTTGTCGCTCAATATTCTGTAGAAGTTGAATACATCTCAGCTAGTCTAGTAACCCAACAAGCTATATGGTTTAAGATAATACTTTGAAGATGTTGGTGAAAAGCAAGAAGGTGTGACTATCCATTGTGATAAAAAATATGCCATTGCTATGGCAAAGAATACATTCGTCTTTCATGGAAGATCAAAACATATAGCCATCAAACATCATTTCATTCGAGAAGAAATTAAGGAAGAAGATGTGAAATTGAAGTTTTGCATATCTAGTGATCAACTTGTAGATATTTTCACAGAGGTTTTGACAAGAGAAAAGTTCCACCAATTAAGAGAAACTCTTAGAGTTATAGTACAACACATTAAGGAAGAGAATGTTGAGTAATGTGTAATACAAGATTACCTTATAAAGATTATGTATCTAAAGATTAATGTATGTTTGTCTTGGTATTGATCTCCATGTATCTAATTATGTGTGAATACATGCAGTATGAGTAAATGTGCATTCTAGGATATTCCATGGCTCACTATAAATATGTAGGTCATTTCTAGCTTCAAGCAATAGAGCAAGAAATATCATTTGTGAAAAAATCTCTTTTCCATCTCTCTATTCCAAAATTCTGTTTATTGGCAAAATTTCAAACAAAGAATTCATGATACTGAGCATATGGGTTTATGGATTTCCCTCACTTATATGAAAAATTGGGTGTATTACACATGATTTCAACCTCGAACTTATAAGAAACATGACCAATCCCTTGAGTGATTGGGAAAGGTCTATAATAACGGATATTGAGTTTATAGCATAGTTAATTTCCAGGTGGGTTTGAGCTTTATGATAACCCATTTACCAACTTCCAGTTTAAGATTCTTTCTATACGTGTTGGCCTGTGATTGTATAGCAACTTGGTATTGAGCCAGATGATTAAGTTGTTGTAGAATTTCATCTATGGTGACTAAGAGTTTGTCCATTAAAACCACGGAGCTAGAACGATGTTCATACAGGACTATAACAGGAGGGTTGCCATTGAGTGATAGGAAATGAGACATTTTAATATAAGAATGATAACAGCTGTTATTAGGGGTGTGAGTAAACCAAACCAGAACTATTGATTTGTTTTTTTTTTCTTTTCTTCATTGGTTCCAAACTAGAATCATTGGTCCGATTTGGTTCAGAACCATTTGTTTTAAGAACCAAATCAGAACCATACATCTCACACTTTAATTTTTTATAATCTTTGATTTATTTGTACTTGTTCATATTAACAACTTCTAGTTATAATATCTAGTATAAAACACAATTTTTTATTTATTAATCTAACGAACTTATAAAAAATTAATTTAAGATAAATTATATATTTATCTCTTATATATTTTTCCATTTTATTTTAAAAAAAATTAGTGTATAAAAAATTAAATATTTCATTTTATTCAAACAATATAGTTTTAATTTTCTATTTATCAATTTTTAAATATAAAAAACTGATTTTTTTTAAATGATTAAAATTAATTAAGATGCATGAGCAATTACCTCAAATTTAAAAATCTATCACAAGAATTTTAGCAGAATTCAGAATTTGACTCTTACATGCTTCATAGCTCGTAAGACTGCTTACCAAGTTAGCAAGAAGTGGTTTGGGAAGAAGAATACATACAGTTGTGATAACATGTAAGACTTAAGAATAGCTTTAGTTAAAGCTACCGCTATTTATCAGCAATGGTGGTTGTCCATTTAGAAAGAAAAACAACAAAACCTAACTAAGTTAAGCCATAGAACCACATGAGTAAGAACACTGATATACTAAAATAACATACAACACATACCACACCTTCCTTTTTATTAATAATATTGTTATCGTTAAATCACATGAAATAGATTCAAGAAGCCTATCCAATTGAATCGTCAAATTAAACTTATGATTGAAAAAACATTTCAAATATTTAATATTAAAAAATCCCTTTTCAACTCCAAGTTTCTCTGGATGGATGGGAAAATAAAGACTGCATAATGACTTGAATACTTCTTAAGTTGAGGACGGAACTCCCAAGTTGTTGCTAGTTCCGGGATCTATAACAAATATTAAATTTTGAATGAGTGGAGTTGATAAATTGTAGGCAATACATTTAACAGAATCTTGATTTCTGGACTTACCAACAAAGAAGCATACTGAAATTACAATGTAGCATAGTAGAAGAACCAGTCCTTTCATGTAATGAGAAGTTCCATCCTACAATATTATCATCATTTGACCTTGAGTTAGTCTAAGAATATGCTCATAATCTCTTGTATTTGTAATCTTCATTTTTCAGCAATAATAGACTATCAAACGCTTAACAAGAAAATGGCAGTGTTAAATACTTATTAACGACCATCTCTATTTGGAATTTGAGTAACATCGTGAAGTGTTCAGGAGTAAGTAAAAGGTATATTCAAGTGTTTGTCGTAGAGTGCTAAAATATAAATGCATTAATAATCTTGCCTGTAAAGTGAAGGCTGTTGCAATTACTGAAAGAGCAAGAGATCCTGTCTCGAGGAGATTGAAATTAAGATCCATATCGATACCCATTATCCAAGCAGCGATGACGCATACAGGAACCTGATAGATAATATTATGGACAATTATTAACTCAACAAATACTGAAATTGTAACATTGAGCAAGCATAATTAGGTTTTTATTCTCACCACAAACAAGGCAATTTGAGTTGAAGAACCCAATGCAACACCTAAAGTAATATCCTGTATTTAGGCCAACAAAGTAGTTATATAAGAAAACACATGAAAACAGAAGTTCTTATGATTCTGAAAGTTCCAAATTACAACAAAAGGAAAGGCCGGAGTATCACTTACCAGCTTGTTCTTAAATGCAAATATGATTGCCCCTGCATGCTCAGCAGCATTTCCTACGATCGGTAGCAGGATTACACTGAGGAAGCTCACAGAAAATCCCCAAGAATCTGAGGCAGCCTGATCAAGACCAAATTTAGGTTTTAGTTTATGTTCTCTGGTTGAATCTCAGATGGGAGTTCAGTAGTGGATAGCAATTATACTCTATGAAGAAGTTGTGTGATCTATTATATTTTATGCATTCATGTTACATGTTAAGGTCCACTTTTTTTTAAAATTAACTCTCCATTTTCAATTTAAACTAAAAATCAAAAGTCAATATCTTAATTTACTTATATACGTCAACTTATAGAAAGTTCGTATAACAAATTGAAAATATTAACTTAGTGCAATTTAATTTAAAAAATATCTCCTTAATTTTATTAAAGTTGTGTTGAGGCAACTAATTTAAAACTGAGAGAGTAAATCTGGTCCATTTCTGATCCAACTCTAAAACTTATCCCCTTGTATGAATGAAATATTCATAGTACTATCTATACAATGTACATTTTAGCCTGTAAGATATTTAGTTACCTCGATTGTGCCTACAACATACTCGGACAAAAGAGCAATGATGAGTGTCATCACCAACAGCCAAACAAATGCACTCCAGAAACCAATTACAGGTGCCTCTTCCTCTTCATCTCCCTCTTCTTCCTGCGCTTCAAACAGCTCTCTATGTGTCACCAGTTGAAAGACAAGGTACACAGTGTATGCAACCAGCATTATGATACTACTTCCTCTTGACAAGTGAAGTATTGCGGTTGCAGTGGCACCAGGCGAGGCTGTATAATATCGAAAC
The DNA here is from genome assembly GCA_036897605.1 of Melianthus villosus. NCBI lineage: Eukaryota > Viridiplantae > Streptophyta > Magnoliopsida > Geraniales > Francoaceae > Melianthus > Melianthus villosus. The sequence continues at coordinate 9,819 of JAYMTC010000326.1, forward strand.
AACAGTGGCAGCAAGTGGCAGAGCAATGATAGTAACAGAAGCGATGAGTTCACATCTGCTTGTTTCTGCCCATTCATGTACAACATTATTAATTAAGAAAGCCCCAACAAATTAAAAAAAACCAACAAGACCAGTCAAAAGGCAAAAATTGCACTAGGCTCATGGATCTTACTCTGTCATATTTTTGCTCGCGTCTGAGGTTGGCCAGACCACCACAGAAGAGAGCAGTGCCTAAAACCAGAAGCAGGTTCGAAAGAATGGAACCTAAGAGGGAATACTTTACTAGTGCTATTTTATGCTGACTTAGAGCAAGTACTGCTATTATAAGCTCTGTAGCATTTCCGCAAGTTGCATTTAAGAGACCTCCCACTGTAAAATCACAAACATATCATTATGTACGAGTATTTGTAAACATTTTTTAGTATATCATTATGTATAGGGAATTCAGAAATCAAAACAATGTCGATGAAGTAAAATCATTTTTTTCTTCTCAGATTTGTGTATTGATCTCTCAATCGAAAGGGTTGTAATGCAACAACTAAAATTTTTACTCGTTGGATTTCAAGCCTACAACGATACAAAAGAAATTCATCTTTTAAAAACCATATTAACAATAGAAATGAGAGAAAATTTTAAAATATAAATTGATTTGAAAATGTAAGAAACAAAGATTTGTACTGAAATTCATCTTGTTAAGCGTATATAAGAAACCAAGATTTGTACTGAAATTTGAGTGAGAATCACATCTGATTTGAAGCAAAAGAAACTTTTAAGAAAAAACTATTAACTCTACATTGGTTCAGGGATGATAGGGTACAGTACAGGTGTCAATTCGTATAACTGTGTCATGTTCGTTTCGTGTCAAATTATTCAAACACAAACCCAAACCATTTATACTCGTGTCATTTTCGTGTTGTGTCATATTTGGTCATGTCGTGTATTGTGTCACCCATTTAAATTAATAATATAAAAATATATAATTTTAATTCATATTTTGTATTTTTTATCATCAATATTTTATTACTTTAGTTAGTTATGTTATTAAAAATAGAGAAAATAATAAGAAAAATCTCTTGATAATTATATGGTTGGAAGTACTTCAAGTAAAATATTAATAAATGTGTACTTATTTTTTATAAATCAAAATAAACATTGTCCAAAGTCAATTGTCAATTTTAGTTAGTTTATGATCCCCGCTTATGCTTTTTTTTTTTTTTTAATGTCCGGTCAATCCGTTTATGACCCAAAGTCAACTGCTACCCCCAGGGTACATCCAAACTTTTCTTTTAAAAATTCTAGAAGGGTCATCATATAAAAGTTAGGGAAATATTAACCAGTGCACTTAATATACACTTTAAACAGTTATATTCTTCTTCTAAAAAGAGCTTTGAATATAATTTAACTTGTACTATCAAGACATCAGATAAATAAACCCTACTATTGTATTCATTACCTGTGGCACCCGTATAAAAAGCAATCTGTCTGCAAGATTTGGAAGCAAAGCACAACAAAAAAAAATGCAAAAAATCATTAGAAATGCAAGATTCAGATCAGAACAACAGTGAAATTAATCTAATCAAATCAAAATGAAGGAGAACATCTCACTCTGTTAGAAAGCTAACACGTTCAGCAAGCGGAGTAAGTCCAAGCATGCTCAGAACGAAAACCCACGGCTGTTTAAACGAAAATAAATCATCATTCATCAGTATCGAAAGATCAAATCAAAGACTAACTCAATTGGAAAGCAAGAAAGACAACTTACTCTTCCGAATTCAAAATACTGAGCAGCAATTGCGAGGGGAATGGTGGGAAAGAGGATCGCGAGCTTCGTTCCGAAAATAATTTCCTGAACATTGGCGAGAAACAATCCAAGGGTGCGGTAGCGGGCTCCAGAGACGAGGGAGCGACTGGACTTCTTGCGCAGCGAGGAAGAAGAAAGACTGTGTGCGGTTCGGAGGTGACGACTGTCTCTGCCAGATGCCTTCTGATTAACGTTCTCCGGTAGCCATGGTTCCTGCAGAGATGCCATTTTGTTCGCCGTTGGTGGTGTCTAACCTCTATCTATGGCGAAATTAGAGAGAAATGAAAGGGTTAATGGGAATCGGCATCGGAAAGCATTCATTTATTTATTGCAATTAATTCATTGGGAAGGCAAAGAAGGTATAAAATTTCGGATATTTTCCATATGGCCTGCCTATAGGCTTGAGCATTTCCAGTAGAAAGTGTGATATGATTTTGTTTCCAAGTTTATCAGAATGACAAATATAAATTCATCACCGAAGTCAGAAATGTCCTTGTCCGCCGGCGTGATACGTACCATTTATTTTTTTATAATATTTATTTAAGACTAATAAAATAAATACTCAAATATATATTAAATAATTATTGAAATATTTAGAACTTCAATTAATTTATTAATAGAATAAATACTCAATTAATTATTAATAGAATAAATACTCAAATATATACCAAATCGTAGACTATTTAGATCAATTTAAGAGTTAGAATTTAAAAAAGACTTAATTTTATCGAGGTAATTATATGTAAAAAACTAAAATTTTTAGGATAAAAATTATTTGAAAGCAAAGGTCAAAAAATAAGGAAAAGAAAAGATGAACAAAAAAATGTTTAAAATATTAACCTAAAATCTAAAATAACTTGATGTGAAATATTATATTAAAATTTTTTTTGGTAAATAAAAAATATGTGCGACTCTAAAATCGAACTCATGATTATTGAATTGAGGATTAACGCTTACCGTTGTTGGTTATTAAATTAAAGTTTAAATGAAATATAATTAAAATTAAATTAAAATAAAATATAATCGAAATGAAATGAAATTATAACTAATATTAATTTAAAGTA
>JAYMTC010000327.1:0-12681 GCA_036897605.1 Melianthus villosus
TTAGTGCTAAAAAGGAAGAGAATATTTTCTCAAAAAACTAGTGAATAAAATAAATGAATAATATTTAAGAGGAAGCCTAATAATAAAGAAATAACATATTTAATAATAGTAAATAAGTTTGAAAATTAGATGAGTAAAAATAATACTTCTAAATATTTCTTAATTTTATTGAAAGACCCATTAATTTAGAGTGAGCAATACATTTTTATTTAATGTTAAACGTAAATACTAACAAAATAAACGGCACATGTTAAAAATATTTTAATTACAAACTGTCAACAGCTATAAGATTAAATAATAATATATATCAGTAGAGCACGAACAGCTTGAACCCTGCCAAACTAAACCTTGGATATTACTAAACCAAAAAAAGAAAAATGCAAGGGGCATTGATCAACAGATCCATATGTACAATAAGCCTACAAGTTTATATTACGAGATAATATTGTCAAAAATAAAGTATCTGAGGTTAACACGAAATCAAGTAAAAGTATCCTCCCGATCTCCCTCAGCAGTATCACCTTCTTCTAGATTGCTGAATTCCAGGAAATGAGTGGGCCTATGATCCTCGTGGTAGTACTCTCTTGGTGTCCCGAGCTTTACACCATATCTCATGCTCGGCGAGTGCTTCACACCCATAAAATTGAAGTTCCATGGACCATTATCAGGAATCTAAACAAACAGAATCAGAATATCTTGTTAGTCCCCTCTTAGGAAAAATATAGAAATAAACAAAGCATCCACTGGAACTGCATATTTTTATAACCATTACTGATGATGCAACAGCCTAAAGCTTTATTGAAACAGGTAAAAAAATAAAAATAAAAAGCTCTTACCATGTAGAAACCAAGGAAACGGTCACTAAGAAGCATCTGCACTTTCTCATAATGAGTTGGAAGGTATCCGTGAGGGTTGCTTCCAGTGTCCTTGTTGACACGTCCCCACTCATATCCTGATGGGGTAAGCTTATATGCAGTTAATGAGCATGAACCCGGTGTAAAACTGCAAGTCAAGATTATACATTTCTCCCCATCCCACTGCTTGTTGCTCTCAAGTATTTTAGCATGAGCAGCAAGATCCTGCAAGTAATGACAGGGTTAAACATCATGTATTGTAGTCTACATCCTCTCTTCTCAAAAATCAATAATTACCACTTGTATCTTAAAAAGAATTAAAGCACAGAACGTTGAAGTATAAGCAAGAACCTGCGGTGACAGTTGAGGAAGCTCATTTGGTTGTGTGTGCATCCATCCCAGAGGTTCCAAATCATTAAGAAAATCATGTTCTGGAAGAGCAGCTGGAAGGTTGACCTGCTGGTGACTTCCCCACTGAGGTGGCATGGCAATGCAACGGATCTCCTTAACCTGAGGGTTATCTGGGGGGCTTATACCGTACAAATAACCAGCAATCTGAGTTCGTAGGTCTGCTATGCAGATAAACTTCTTCAAGACATTCTTCGGCATAATGTATGTATAACCTGTTTCCTGTGTTATTACATTCAAGCATTAGCAAATACTAAACTATTTGCATGAGATTTGAAAAGAGGAGACAGATCGTACCTTTATATCCTCCGAATTGACATAGATGTGATTAACTCGCAGATAAAGGTTGGTGGCTGATATTGCTCTTACACGCCAATCAGTTTTAGAACCAAATGCAGCTTGTTCATATGGACTTGTGGTTGTCACAATCAGTTCATCACCATGCACATTTGTCGTCCTCGTAGTCACAGCAGTAAGCTGGCTTGCTTCCTTTGCCTGTCAAATTAAAGTACGCAAAAAAAATATTGAATAATAAATACTAATCAGTACAAGCAGTAGGGAACAAATTCATAGAAAGAGCAAGGAGATTTTACCTGTTTCTCAATTTCTGCTATCTGCTGTCTCTGGTGGGACGGTGGAGTGATCTCAGCCCCAAGTATAATATCACGAATCTCAGACTGTGTAAGAGCAGATGTATTCACGTTGTTCTTCTTGGCATAGTCTGAGAGTATTAGATCTCTCAAAGCAACCTCAACCTGAAACATTCCAATTAGTTGGCATCTTTAAATTCAACACATGCACATCTAGAGAAATTTAGACAAATATAATGCCATGTCATGTACATGAGAGGGTGCACACAAAATATTATTTCTTTTGCCAAACTAAAAGATAATGTAAATCTCATCCCATCAAAATCATGAAACACTTGATTACTAGCCAAAAGCAGAGAATAAATACCATTTCAACTTAGAATGAAACTCTGTGGAGTGGTCATGCATTAGTTACCTCAGATCATTCCAATATAGTCACACAAAGAATGGTACATAAATACTGAACTCGACAAGCCTTCTGCTTAGCATATTAGGTTATAATTAAAAAACTAACTGAATAGGTATGTCCACTTATCAGAAACATTAATCTCAATCACAATACGTAATAGATGCTCATTGATAAATCCAAAATGAAGTAAGGAGATTACCTTCATCCATTGATCATCAGTTAGAGAAGGCCAGATGTGGTGTGGCTCGGTAATGATTGTTTTGTCAGGTTTTAGTAACATTTTTGCCTTTTCATTGTTCACATGAAGTGCACGAAGGATCAGAATAAGCCGAGAGAATGCAGTGTACGAGGAAATACTCTTCAACCAGTCATCATAGATGTTGAACAAAACCATTTGTGGTTCTGTAGCTTTCAAAATAAGATCACCAAATTTCTCAATCTTCAAACAAGCCTGGAAAGGAAGCTGGAGCTCACTCCCTTTAATAACTATATTGGGGAAATCCAGTAAGTGAACCTCCAATGGGTCAAGCATTCCTTTCCGTGTCACAATGACTTGCTTTGGTTGCTCTTCAACGGGTAAGGACCGTACAAGCGCAGCGACTTCTTCAGCTGTTTTCCACTTGGCAAGCTGACCCAGACGCTTCTGTCCCGCCCACACACTTGTGTGGATGACCTGAAAGTAAATGATAACAAATCATATTACCAATTTTTTTACATATAATAACTCAATTACCCTGAACATTCTTACAAAGCTTAACACCTCCAAAGCAAAATGAAAAAACAAATAAATATACCTTCAAGAATAGTTGTCCGGTCCTGGGATTAAATATAAATATGGCACCATTTATTGGTTTGGTGGTGAGATTCCCTTCAAACGTTTTATGAATAGTTACACGATACACATTGGTGTCGTCTACAAACCAAATGATTTGATTGCTGAAGATCTCCCCGTAGTTTTGAGATGATAAATATGGTTCTGTAGGCTCAGAAGAATACAATTGCAGCCCTTTCCTTATCCGCTCTCTCAACACATATAATGCTGGATTTGACTGCACATTCACCATTACAGTTAACACGAAAAAATAAGAATTTGGTATGCACATATTCACAGCAAAAAATAATCAATATGCATATCTGGAACTTCATAGTACCTTCATGATCTTGTTCATTGCCTGTGCAAGAAGTGGCTTTGACCCAGGAAACCAATTACCAAATGCAGAATGCAAGTTATATGCCAGATCAAGCCCAATCATCACCCCTACACGGAGACCAATAAAGAAGAGTTTCAAGCAAAAATACAAGCAAGCATCTGATGGTAAACAAAACAGAAAATACAAAGATTAAAGTACCGGTGGGAGAAGGATATATAGACATGTTGTCTGTTGTATAATCCATGAATTTGGCACGAGTATAACGTTCAATATCATGGGAATCATAATCTCCCCAACGAAGCTGCACATCTATCCAATACTTGTTGCTTGCTTTCTGATCGAAAACATCTTTTGATTCAGCAACAAGACTAGGCTTCGACATAGGCCATCTATGGGCAGCAAAGAGAAGGATATCAGCACAAGAGCTGTTCATTTTGTAACTTTTCCTTGGATGGATGGTTTCCTTCTGAACTGTCTCAATTTCCAATGCATCCAACTCCTGATCCAAAACTTGACAGAGATCCATGACAACACTCTCATGGATCTTTTGCCACAAGTGAGCACGGAATATTTGAATCAGCGATATCTTCAAGGTTGGAATCTTCCCGTGCATGAAGATTCCAGTTAGATCTAATTGCACTTGGAAACCCACATATACATTAGCCCGATTTATTGTAGGTGACCACCAGAGGGTAAACCGACGGTTGGGAATTTGATTGAGACCAGATCTCTGAGCATTAGTCAGCTTCTTATACTTCATTGATTCTTCAAAGCCAGATGCCTTCTCCCAAAAGAGACCTTCCCAAGTTGGAAAGCTGAGATTCACAAGCACAAAGTTAATTTAACTCATATTTAATAACATCCAATTTATAGACGCATCATATAGATTGTTCTATAGCTACTTGAACAGTCAAAACAGTTATCGAAAGTACATCCGGCTTTACACTTTTCTTCTAGTCACAGACAATCAATGCAGGAAACTTTTTTTTTTTTTTGCATAGTCTTATATCTACTTGAAAAGTTAAAACAGTTAGTGAAAGCGCATCCGTCTTTACACTTCGCTCCTAGACACAGACAGCAACTCTGGATACTAAAATTTGTTTTTAAAGAAGGAAATGCAAAAAAAAAAAAAAAATTCATGATCCACTCGAACAGTTAAAAACATTTGGTGAGAGCATATTAGGCTTACGCTTTCCTCCTAGTCACAGACAATCAAGAAGGAAAAGAAGTTTTGTTTTTTTAAAAAAGGAATGCAATTAATACAAACTTTTAAGACATTAATGATCCCGTGAATTTCTTTCTTGTACTCATATTATAAAGCTTTTATGTAAACAATGTGCAGTGTCAAGTCCCTACACACCAAATGGAAAAAAGCATAACAATAAAAAACAATAATAACAAAATCACGATCGGAACCAACTTACTATGTTCCTTTAAATAATGTATGCTCAAGAATTCCCTCAACTCCCCCAAGTGCTTGGATGACATCAGTTCTGTAGTTATTCAAATTCCAAAGTTTTCCATCATGCCTCTGATGCGTCCACCAGAAGGGATTTTGCTTCAGAACTTGATACTGTTTAAAATCTGTGCGCACTCTCCATCCTTTATCATAAGCGAGAGTGTGACGATCCTTCTGGAACAAAGTATTTATACGTGGTATGCCCCTATCCCAGGAATCCTGTGTGAAAAAATATATATGTAAACAATTAGATGACAGAAATTGAAGTGTTTTAGGCATTAGTTATGTGTTTGTATGTCCAAAAGAAATAAATCCTGATTAAAGAAGCAGTCACTATGATGGATTCGAACTACTGGGTATCACCAGCGAACCGAACAACACAATTTTCTGATCCATACCGTACAATAAATATGAAGATAACTTACCTCCAAGTCTTCAAGAGTTAACCGCCTATTTTGGGCCTGAGCTTCCTGCCTCTTCAATGCATATTCTGCCCAAACCCGCTGGGAATCTACGAACTCACTTTCCCATGGCTATCGAGAAACCAGAAAAATTGTTAACAGTAGTAAGGTGCACACATATACAATGTGATCATGCAAGAATGATATTCAAATATACCTGTATGTAGCGATAAAGATTTGGAATCAGCTGGTCTTCTTCATGACTCATTCCACTCCTAAAATGTGTTACACCAACATCTGTCTGCTGACTGTATCGCAGGTCGCTCTGTGGAATCAGTATGTGACCCATTGATAGCATACCAAGTCCACCGATTTCTTTCGGTGTGTAGAAGATGACAGGGGGGAACCTGAAAGAGAAGACAAGTCATACGTGCATTGCAATCAAAGAAATACTCAACTAGGACATCACCCAAGCGCATATATAGCAATGAAAGAACATAATGATATAAACATAATAAACATTACCTGCTGGGCATTTTCGAATTCAAACCAATTTTAATACGGGTTTGAATTTTGTTTTCACATTTGACAAGCAAATCTAATAGCTCTTGCGTATGTACAGTCGCTTCACGGAAATATGTCATGAGACCTATCAAGGTCATATGAAAGAAAGGGAACATGATGATTCAGCAAAATAAAGAGACTGTGAAGGTCAGACTGTTGCTACACTAATGACACAGAAGTAGATCATTACCAATGAGAGCTGTATTCCACTTATTAACAATTTTTGTGAATGTTGTTGAGCCCGAAGACATGAGAATTTGCCTCACACGATTCTCAAACACCTTCATGTGGTCATCATCAACCCGCAAGAAAGCAATTGCTGTCCGTTCTTTGGTTTGCTCATTCTGAAGATTCCAAACTCCATCCCTAGTATTGCTAAATGCTTCTTGAGTCATCCTTATCTTGGGAAGAATCCGGACTTCAAATCCGCACCTGCAAGTTAATATGATTCACATCGTGCAATTATCAATTTAAAACATGTTATAGTAAGCAACTAGACGCACAGACTACACGAGTCAAACAGAAATTTACAACAAGCGAAACCAAATGGTTATAACTCTGTATTGTAACCTTTTTTCCAGTAACTAGAGAACACGATGATGTAACAGAACAAACAGGAAGACCCACTAAAAAATCAGTCACTCAACCGAATAAACATGCTCGCAAACTTTGTAAATCAGCTAGCATCGAAAAATTCAAACCAACGGACATGTAACTGGGCCCATACATTACACAGAACATATGACTTCACTGCAGGACTTGAACAGAATAATATAGACATGCATATTTTGATTCCGCTGCTACATACGGGAATATCCAGAAATGAGGTGTGGATTTATGTACTAAAAATACACAAGACCGGCAGAAGATACAGAAACATGGTGATAAAGAAAAGTACAGAAGATATAAGAGGATTAAATATATATATTATACAGCCTTTAAGTAGCAAGAAGAAGATACATACATGCTGAAAAGCAAATTCGGATTGTCCTTGCTGTAAACGGAGACAAAACTGTTCTCCCACTCCAATGTTGTGATACTCCGAGGAAGACGATTCTTCATATCCCAGAACACACTTCTTCCAAGATTGACTATAATGGGATTAACAAAAAAAAATGCAATAAGTTTCATAAATCAAACACAATATTTTAGTACTGGTCATACAATTGTCTTGGAAAAGGAAATATTACCGTCATGCTTCATAAGCCTCATTCTTGCATCTCTTGGCCAGCACTTCTTGTTGTTATATCCAACCATGTTTTCATTGTTTGGATCAGGATGCTCAGTAAGATACCTCTGGATGAGGTCTCGTGCCTCTTCATGGGTGAAGCGTAACAATATATGCACCCGATCAATATACCGAGAGTACAACCGGATTGGATGTCGAGTTTCAACTTTTGTGTCCCAATACGTAATGAACTCATTTGGCATCTGTGGTGGACCGGCAATTTCACTGGCTCGAGTCAATCCAAGAAGCAAGAGATCCAAAACTAGTCCATAATACTGTACAACGAATGAAGCAAACTGGAGACCACGTATAAGACCATATGAGTTTGTATGACTCATATCCTTGTAAGACAACACAACGTTGTTCTTTGCAGTGACATAATCCGCAATATTGTGGTCAAGGACCAGACGAAGAAGTCTGGAAATACAGAAAAATGATTTTTCTTAAGCAATATAGAGATAGTTTGAACCAGAATCAGTAGGTAGTTTCCGATGATAGCTACCTGTTTAACATTGTCAGGTCAATTTTTTCAAAGAATTTCTCGAACTTCGTCTGAAGCATCACCACACACTGCCCCTCACTGGTATCCCATACACCTTGCAAATTGTTTATACCTTGACACCATTTGTAAACTAACAGTGGGGGAGGCTCCGAGTCTGCAGGCTTAATCCAATTTGGAAATAGGTGGCGCTTGTCACCTTCATACCATAGGTATTGGTCAAGATATGCATCTGTAATTTTCTCAAGCGGCTCAATCTCATAAACTGGAATCAGATAGCTGTATAAATCCATAAACTCGATGCCCACCTGCCAAAAGTGTGTTCTCAGTTAATCATGCCCAGTTAATTACAAAAACTTCAAAAGTAATGAATTATTCATGTATTTTATAAAACTAACTTCTTTGAAAGCACGCTGTGTAAGCAAATGACGTTTAATACGTGACAAAGCCTCGTGAGGATTATCATAGGCTTGTTCGATGAGACCCAACTCCTCTCTCTGTAATTGGTTCAATCTTACAGCGACGCTATATGATTCCTTCAGTCTCTCCAGAGCAAGTATAAGTAGCTTTGTATCATGCTTGTACGACAGTGGAGGAAAAGGAATGGGGGAAAACTTCCTTGACTCCAACCAATGAACAGTTGTGGTATAAATAGCAACTGCTTCTTCTGGTGTTACATATGGGCCATCTTTCAAATAATTATGTTGGCGTTCCTACAAAAAAAAATTATTAAGTCATGAAAATAATGCAAAATGAATGAAGCCAATAGATAAAAAATTATAGATCTCAGAGGAAGAAGGATGAAACTAGAAATAGTACCTGTTCTGCCTTTAGCCAAAGGCGAGTCAGTCTCCCAAGATTCTTCCGACAGACTGTCTTATCAACTGTTGCTCCCCGTCTTATACGTTCACGATTATAATGAGCAACATTTGTCCACCAGTCTGCTTTTGACTTGACGTAGCGGAGGATCATGTTCTCAATCGGAACAGGTAGACCAGGAACCTAAGGAAAGCCAATGAGTACCATCAAATTTGCAAGTCTTCAACAGAACAAGAAAAGGGTATGTAAAGCATGAAAGTTATGTGAACATAAATGGATCTCACCTTCCAAGGAATATTTGCCTTCCAACAACGCCATGCTTCACTGAGATGCTGCAATATCGTTCTGGCCTTATTCTGCTTCATTCCCTCTGTCATTTAACATAAATGTTAGGATAATGGATCCCAAAAATGCAGGAATTGTGAAATCAGTTTAGGTATTCAAGACATAAAATTCAGATCAAAACTTGATGACCTGGCATGGCATCAAGCACGTCATGCATAACAGCGGCTCGAAGCTCCAGGTCAAAATGGCTTTCAACCCGTTGCTTAGTAACAGTCTTGGCTACTCCTTTTGAATGGCGCCCTTCAAACTGGCGTGCGAGTAGATTACCCAGCCAGCGTTCCAGCAGAGGCACTATGCCACGAAGGAAAAATAACCACACCCTCCACACTGGTGCCCAAATTCCACAACCAGGTCCTTTCCCCACTGGTCCAGTATTAAATCGGTAATAGATCAAGTGTTTCAAGTCTTTGCACATTCTTATCTGTCTCATAAGCCTATACTTGTAACGGTACATTCCAGTCAACTGGCCAACATGAGAGAAAGTATATTGCAAGCCATCTGCCAACTGGAAGGCATCTACATTCCCCAGACGAAACTGGATATTGGCATCGACAACAAGCTTTGTCAATCGCAAGATTTCACGACAAAGATGAAAAGCGTTACCAAACCGTGACTTTTTGCGCTCTTTTGTTGTGAGTGTCTTCACCGGCTTTAGGTTAAAATTATAGTCCAAGTGGAGGTAATTAAGATTTTTCCTATGTATCAACAGATTCAGCATGTTGTACCCTTGCTTACAAACTTGAAGACCAGCTTCAGCCCAGTCAAGTTCTGTGGTTTGGAAGAACTTAGTTGCCTGAAGAGATCGGAATAAGTGTTTCTTTTTCTGGGCCTTGGGTGGTCTGTGATGCAGTTCATTTAACACAAAACATTTCAACAATTTCTGATAGCTGACCCGAACTTTAACTGGATATGCTGGCGGACTGGGAGAACATGCAGAAAAATAAATTAGTTAACAAACTAACACTAGACTATCACATACATATGAACTATACAACAACTTACCAGTGCTCCTTGTACCATTCGGATACCAAGGGTATATCTTCAGCACGTCGCATCCTTCCAGATCTCATGTTAAAAGGGCGTGGAGCAAATAACAGAGAAACACCAGCAGCTGTTGTGTCGGTATCAAGTTGGGTATCACTGAGCAATGGTTCCACTCTTTCCGGCAGACAAAAATCATCATCCTCATCATCGTCATAATTTTTCTTTTCACGCCGTTCCTTGTTAGTAGTCGTTATAGGGTGTATCAGAGGATCGTAATAAAATGCAGGCAGATCAGGATCTTCTGTTTTTATGTACATAACCATGGGGGTGTGATATATCCCAAGCTTAACTTTTCTGGGCCTGTTGTTGTAAAGATGAGGAAATCCAATTCTATACTCTGTTCGAAGAGGTGATCGAATGATAAGTTTGTTGATGTCATTGAATTCATTCCAGTCTTCATCCCCTTTCTCCATATCACGATACAAAGGCTCAAACTTAGGACCACCTGTAAGAATTTAACCTATTATTGCATATCCATCAATGATGTGGCTACAAAGTTCCTTATGATCTACTTATGTATATTTTTACTAAAAACCTACAAACAACTTAGTTGGAAATTCTTTTGCTTTCAGACTTATCCTTATTAATCCTAATTCAATGGAAAACAGGAATAACCAAATAACCCTTACATCTCCAACCTACATAAACGAAAATGTTCTGACATAGCACAATATTAGTCCTAATTCAATGGCAAATGGAGATAAACAAAATAATCCTTACATCTGTACCCGACCTAAACGAAATGTTTCTGATGAACAATTACCACAAGTTTCGGACCAAACCCTAATCAAGAAATTAGATACGGAAGTGAACAAAAAAGAATATACAAATGTACCAGGAATGCACATATTCAGTGCTTTAGCTGTAAAGAATGATTCCATGTCAAACAGGTAGAAATAATTGCGGTCAATTAAATCAGAAAGCAGCTGTCCTGCAAGCCTGTGAAGTGTTGCCATGATGGGAAGTGAGAGGTGCCACTTCCGATAACTTGGACCATTTATAAGATTTGTCTTCACAAGAGGCTTATGGTCATAAAACCATGTATATACGGCAGAATCCTCTTCTTCATCCAACTCCAACTGAATTGGCTCAAGAGGATCAACATCTAACAGATTATCAGCATAGTCTAGCGGAGGTTCCTCATCATCAAATGGAGGAAAACGCATCCTCTTAAAATGCCTACGATCCCTTTTCTCCCTTCGCATCATAATCCACATTGAACCCCACTGTAACATGGATATAAAAGTACATGCAAATCATTAATAACTGATTATTGCTTAACTTCCATAATTTAATACAAAATTGCAAAGGCACATAAACAATATTGAGGAAAGAAGTGATTATCCAGCATACAACAAAGACAGAAAAAAGAAAATCTACATTGTTATGCCATAATCTTACAACTCGCCATAGTGCTGTTAACGTTTATAACGCTTAAAGAGTTGCATCATAATATAATTGAATGCATTTCATAAAGAGAGCTACAGATAGTGGGAGCTTTCATACCTGAGCCATATATATAGGTTCAACAACCCATGGTATTTCATTTACAAACGTGATTGCTCCAGTAATATGATATAGAACCTTCACATCACGGACCTATAAACATGAGGGATACAGTTATCTCGAGGCATGTGGCTCCAGGAGAACTAAGAATCGGTCCAGTTAAGAGAAAAGAATCATACTTCAAGAGATATAAAGATAATACCTGTTCCCAAGGCATTGGCATATTCTCAAGAAGCTTGTACACAGCATGTGGAATGAACTTGAGGGCACCAAGATATACACGTTTATCGTGACGAAATTTTTTGGAGGACATGTCACCATGGTCACTGCCAACACAAAATAAAATCATCAACAATCAGAAAGAACAAGCACCAGTACAAGCTTTGGATAAATTTAAGAAGGTACTGACTAAAAGGGAAGGCAATAGCCAGTTCTCCATATGACAAACATAATTTAGAACTTAACAGTTTCTTTTATAAATTCGAAGACTACAACAAAACAAGGAAACATTTACTATAGCCATATATGCAACATCCAGAAGGTACAGGACCTCGTGGACAGTAATGAAGGCAAACAAAACATCGTGTGACGGATATAAAAAGTGTCATCTCCTGATTTCTTGCTTCAATCCATATCACACATGGAATTTCAGGACCAGCTTGCTTAAGATTTCAACTAGCTAATACCTCAAAAAATTTGACAGCTGATATAGTAGTTCTCTGACAATCAACTTAATTCCAATGAATAAAGTTAATCACCAAAATAATAGATGAAAATCAATACACGTAAATTATTCAACTCGAATACATACATTTAAATAGTCATCATTCTCGAAATCGTGTGACCAAAACCAGGAAAACTCACCGAATAATCTTCCTCACGTGCTCCGGAGGCATATCCTCCTTCTGTGTCTCCACAAAGCCAAACTTCCGTTTGTCCCCGTACCGCTTGGAATTAAGTTGCATCCATTTCCTGGCCTTTTCGTCAAGCCGCGCCTCGGCCTCTGCAGGAGATGACAGCACCGTGTAAGAAGGCTGTGCAGCTGGAGGCGGTGGGATAGACGGGCCGCTGGTACCCGGCGGTGCAATCTGGCCGCCATCGTTCCACATATCGAATCAACGATAAAACCCTATATATAACTTAATTATGCATATCACAGTTGCAGTGTCAAAAAATACTGTAGATGTGCTATTGCGTAGTTGAAGAATATTTAATGAGTTCCAATGGAGTTCAGGGTTTATGGCGTTTCTCCTGCAGTAGAGAGTATCGAGGGACTGAGTGGGGAAGTGCAGGGGAAACCCGTTGTTAAACTTCAGATTTGCTTTTATTTGCTGCTTGTGCTCGTTTGAGATTTGTAAAGAAGGCGGTTTCATTTTAGCCGTCTTAACGAAGCCCCGCGGTATA
>JAYMTC010000328.1:0-12666 GCA_036897605.1 Melianthus villosus
CAAGCATCTTAATGTAGTCCTGATTATTAGAGCAGAGATCCACTTCTTTTGCCCATACATCTGATAAGTTTGTGAAGGTTTCTCTTCGTGTCACATCATAAACTAAGAAAATGACCAAGACAGTAGAAAGTTGAAAATTCATAAAGGAGAGTCTGGATTACAATCTAATTAATTCAGCTCTGAAGCAATGTAGATTTATCAGGAATAAATTAATTCATATATGTTTCAGGTTTGTAGAGTCTGGATTACAATCTAATTCAGCTCACATTTGTATCAGGTAAGAGCCGGAATAAATGAACAAGCAGGTTTGTAGTCCATCCATCTATGGGAAATGAATCTCGGTCTCAAAGCTATGCTGTCATTATTTCCATAGGCAGACTAAATAACTTTATGTAGTGCTCTGCCAGCAACTTATGTTTAATTCTCTCACTTGTTTTACTTTTCGTCCCTATGGATCTCAATGCCAAAATTAAAGAATGTGTAGTTTCCTCTTAATCATGTTTTCTCGACTAAGTATATAGCAGGAATCTGAAATTCATGTTGTAATTCAATAAACTATCTTGTGTAACCATGGTAAGGTTGTCTGTGGTTGGTTATTTGTCAATCAAAAGAATGTTTATTGGCCGTAATTGTCAAAAAGGGCTACTAAAAAATAAGAAAACTTTTATTTAGTGAGTAACTATACCAACTGTTACTAATCAACCTGAATCTAGAGCCGCATTCAAAGTTTATCAGAGTTTCTGATGTATAAGAAGCTTTGATATCAAAACTGAAATGCAGGTACGAAGCCTTTGCAGCACATAGAATGTTGCAAAGCATACAATATTGACACGAATTGAATCCGTATGAATGTAACATACCAAGAATGATGCCTTGGGCACCTCTATAATAGGAGCTTGTTAGAGTTCTAAACTTCTCCTGTCCAGCTGCAGCAGACATAATTGTTTTTAGTAATTGATACAAGGTCGAGCAATATTGCCTTTGTTCACAAATTAGGTTTCTTTTTTCCATCATACTTTGAACAAGATAAAGCTTTCCCCCTCTTTTTTGTCCTCAAATTTTATAATGACATAGTAAGGTATGCTTGAATCATCAGAAAGTTAATTCTTTTTACTAAAGAAATAACCATGTATGAGCTTCAGAAGAGACTGCAAAAAGTCCTTTTGATGTCTACATCTTAAAAAAATCGAACAAAAGTATAAATCTATAAATTTGTATGACCCGCTACCAATAAATAGAAGTTGAACAGCCCAGGATTGAAGAAATGGGGAATAATTACAAGTTCGAATTAAATGGGCACTATGAAATCATTTTATCAACATTATTGGCACAATGTAGCATTATCAAAGTGACCAAATATAATGTGAAGTGTCAATCAATCAAATTCGGGAATTTGATAAAGTTTTATCTTCATCACATTGCACCTTAGCCGATTCACTCATACTTAATGACGGGTAAGTATTAGATTATGACAAAGGCAGTGAGACAATAAGTTGGGTTATGAAAGAGAGTACCAGTATCCCAGATTGTTAGCTTCAATCTCTTGCCACCAACAGTGAGCAGCTTGATTTTAAAATCCACGCCTACAGAAAACACATACATCAATATAAAAACAGTAATAGATAAGAGATCCAATGCAATAGCAACATTAGCTATAAAAAAAGGAGTACCAATGGTGGGAGAGAGATGTTCAAGAGAATTAGAGATGAAAGTAAGAAGAAGACTACTCTTGCCGACAGCCGAATCGCCGATCAACAAGATCTTAAAAGACAGATCATAGTTGCTACTTGAAACAGATGAAGAACCCATACTTCCAAATTCAAACCCAGATCTATTTCTACAGCAAATTAGTCTGCGTAATTGGTAGTCTGTGTAATTGGATTATGGGTTTTTTGATCTAGTTGAAATGTGGAGTGAAAAAGAAGGTGTTCAATAAATGGAGGTATCTAGAAAAGGGGAGCATCTCTTCCTCTAAACGGCTACCTTAGAAGAAGAACATAGAGCAGTAACCATCCTAGTACGCTTATGCGATGCCGTTTTCATGCCTTGTTACTCGGGCTCCATTTCTATGCCGTACGTGTACTCGTCAACATGTTTTGCCACGTTAATGTCTCATTTCATCGCTCCCCTTCCATCACCAACTTTATTGCTTTACTCCTTAACAAAATTACGGCGTTTTCAGGAAAAAAATAAATTGAATTATTTTATTTTTTAAAATCAGTCTATTAAGATTCAATTATATTTGGGGTTCATTATCATAAGGAATATCAGAAAACTCAAAAGTTATGAATGATATTTTCCTCAAAATATTTTCGTCAAAAAGAACATGCACTTAATCACAATCTAAATATATGTTAATTGAATACATTCTAAAATCAATATCCTTCTTTGGAATATGCTAATTGATTAAATTAAATGGTAATAAATGATATTTACCCAAGAGAGGGGTTGGATTTTGGAGTGCAAAACCAAACTAAAACTATTGGTTTAGTTTAATTTTTTTTCTTTATTAGTCCAAATTGAAACTATTAAAATACAATCATGATTTGATTTTCTTCAGAAAAAAAAAATTTGTTTAATTGAGAGAGATAGATTTATAGTAAAACTTGAATATAATTATAAATATTTAACTTTATATGGCTTATTACAATTATTAGTTTTAGTCATCCGAATATAACTATGTACTATAAATCCAACTTCGAAATAATCGAAATTTGATATATTCGAATAAAAAAGTATAATACTTAATTTAAATATTAAGATGTAAATATTCAAAATTTAAAATATATTTAATTATTTTGATTAATTAATCTTAAAATTCATTCATTAATTTATTTGGTCTCGAATATTCCTATCTATGGAATACATAATATGGTCGAATGTTAATTGAATATGTTACATATTTTTCATATTTGTTTACATTTATAAAACTTGTTTAGAACGAATTTATAGTCAAACGATCACAATTTCGATTATCATTTACAAACTTAACCGATATATCTCATCTATTATTTAAACAATCAATTTAAAATTTTTTTTTTATAAAAATGTTACTCTTTTCTAGACTATGTTTCGTGTTCATTACCCGTATGTTTTTTTGGTAATCAATCTTTTTTATTTTTTATTTTATAAGTAAATATGTGGAAAGATGTAAATTTTGAATGCAACTATATTCGGAATAAGCTACAGAAGGTAGTAAAGCTCAACCAGTTCAAACCAATGAAACTATATTCACTTACAGTTAAATAATCCAACAATTACTATAAAGCTAGGGGGGACTGGATGACAATTGTAAAACCTAATTATATAGTACATCTAACACTGTGTAATTGAGGTAGTCCGGATCAACAGGAACGCAGCAAAATAGGACCCACTGATGAGCTGAGCATTTCACTAAGAGCTACTTGGACCTCATTTGAACCATGTTCACAACAAACTAAACTCGAAAGTAGAGGGAAAAACCGTGTCAAGTTCTTCTCAAACAATGTTTCCTCCATACAACATAATGCCTCGAGAATTGCCACAATAACTGGTGCTCGTGCTGCTAATTCTCTCCTTTTCCCAGGACCTGAAGGAATTGGCCAGTGAGACTGTCCATGAGATGACTCCGGTTCTTGTTTAGAGCAAGCTGTTCCAATATAGAACTGCAAGATATCTTGGCAGAGACCAACAAGGATAGATTGCACTCCAGCCTCCTCATATGTTGGAGGCTGATCTAGTATAAGATTTTGTAAAAATGTAAGGCAAATCTTGTAGGCCTCATTCTCAAGGCGTAATAGTGGAGGGTCTTGCATTTGGGTAATCGAGCCAAACTCTTGAAGCTTTGACCGAAGTTCAGTATCGCTGTTAATCTTGTGAGCATGGAATGCCACCTCATTCAAAGCATCAAAAAGTACCAAGGTGTTCTTTGCTGAAAGGTGAGGCCTATACATGCCATATATCTCCATCACGGCCTACCAAATTTAACAGAGGACATATGTTAATGTTTACAAAGCAAGGTTAGTATAATACTTTGCAGGAAATTTATGAATTTCCATTTCATCAAGGGGAAAATCCTACAACTGTGTGCAGGCTTACATTAAAATAAAAATTTTAAAAATTAATACCTGAACTAATAAAAGCTGAACTGCAGATCGACACTTAGCATCTGATATGGAAGAGTAAAGGTGGTGCATCCTCAGACCCTCTGAAACATCTCCAGGCATGGCAGATCTATCAACCTCTTCATCATTCGGACTACTTAAAGAGAGGTCCTGGTTCCACATTCTAACATCTTCACCGACAATGTAAGTAAAATCAGGAAGTGTTGTGTTAGTTGCTTCTTTTAATGACCAAACAACTTCTAGCCACTTTTCTTCAGAAAAAAGATACCCTGCATTGCTCATCAAACGTACAAATGCAGCAATACCAACACCGGCTAGGCTTTGATGCGGACGCTGGATAAAACTTACCAGGAGCTTCAGCACTTTCTTCAAAAGTGGATTTACAGTGTCATAAAATTTGACAAAAAGATCTACAACTAGCTGGAGAGCCAGTGTGCTTTTTTCATAAAGCCATGCATCTTGACCAAGTTCATCCGTATCATTATCAATTCCCTGTGCAGGTGAGTTTCCCCCAGAAGGATCAACAGCATGTCGGACGTAGTCAAATATTGGGAATAGAACTGAATCAAAGACTCGTTCCCATAAAGGTACTGAGAAAAGGTGGCCATGGTTGCGTAAGGTATCAAATAGCACTTGTAAGGCACTCTTCCTTATTTCAGGTCTAGGGTCAAAACTAAGTTCCGACAATCCTGCAAATGCAAAGAGAAGAATGAAACTTTAGCAAACTGCAAAACTGATGTTACTGCCACATACTCATTTTACCAAATTGAAAATGCTCTGTTGATGTAAAAGTTAAATTTATGCAATTTTTGTACCTGCCAACAAAGGGAACCAGGAATAGAGATGATCACCCTTATCCATTGTCATCTCCCCGTTATCTAAATTTCCAGCTTGGGCTGAAGAAAAGAAAATCTTCCCAGAGACTTCTTTGTCTTTACTTGATGAAGAGCTAACATCTCCTTCCGCTAATTTTGTTGCACAGATTCTTAGAAAACCAATAGCACTGAGATTAATGTCTTTGCTGAATCTGCTATTGGTGAATGCAACTAGGCAATTTATACAATCTGTAAATGCGGTGGTTTCAGTTTCAATTATATATGGAAAGTAGTCTTTCACGATCTTCTCAATTATCTCAAATGCCAAGATTACAATGTTCTTGTGGTCATCATAAGCTGCTGTTGTGAACACCTGAAATGAAAAACCAAGGCACAACAATGACAAACCATTCAAAATGAAGTCGCTCACCACGACTAAACCTTCTGGCACAGCTCAAGTTGGGATAGCTGATGTGTGATAAATCTGATTTTTTGGTAAATCTGAACCATATCAGGGATGAGTTAGCCCAATATTAATAGTAAAACTAATGTAAGCTAGTAAGTATGAAGAGATACTATATTGGGGATCCAGATTGTGAAGACAAAGATCTGAATGGTAGAGTGGGATCCCCATGATGGACATGCCATGTGTGTGTGTCAACATCAGGCGAGGTGTATGCAAAAGTAATGGGAATACACAAGATTTTGTACTTATCTTTCAGTTCTTCACGAGTGTGGAAAGAAGAAGAGAAGAATATAATGTGGTAGCCTCATCAAGTTAGGCGCCGTGTATATATAGGAAATAGGAAACAACATAAATATTAAATAAGATAAACATGGAAACTATATTTACATGATATATTCTAACACTCTCCATCAAGTTGGAGTATGAATATCAATCGTGCTCAGCTTATTATAAATATAATCGACTCTATTCCCATTGAAAGATTTTGTAAATATATCTGCAAGTTGTTCATCAGTCTTCACATAATCAGTACTAATAATATTACTAAATAGCTTTTCTCGAATAAGGTACATCAATTTAGTTTCTTTCTTTTGACTGGGCATATAACCCGACAGACCCGACAAACGATAAGTAAGGAACTTGTCATCGACATGGTCCTCAAAAGAAATAGATGACACAGGAAAAAATGATGTAGACTCGAAGAAACTAACATCAGATAACACAAAGTATTCGCGTAACTCATGGAAATAACACTGATAACCTTTATGATTACGAGAGTACCCAATAAAACACACTTAAGCGCCTTAGGATTCAGCTTAGAAACCTGAGGGCGATGGTCCCGAACATAAAACACACCCAAAAAGTTCGAGTGGAAAGGGGGAAAAGATAGTGATGAGGAAATATGACAATATGAAGAATTTTTCCTAGAAGGACCAAAGAAGACATATGATTGATGAGGTGACATGTAGTTATAACGACATTAGCCCATAAATGTTTGGGAACACGCATTTGAAATAAAAGAATACAGGTCACTTCCATTAACTGATAGTTCTTACGCTCAACAACTTCATTTCGCCGAGGTATGTCAACACAAGATGACTGATGAATCATATCACGAGAGATCATATCAGTAAAAGGAAAAAGAAAGATACTCTTTTATATTGTCACTGCGAAGAATACAAATGGAAGCACAAAATTAGGTGTGAATTTGACAAAGAAAGTTAGAAAATATAACAAGCAATTCAGAACGATTCTTCTTTAAGTAAATCCAAGTTTCACGAGAAAATTCATCAATAAGTAACAAAATATTGAAAATCTATGAATGAGGAGTATCGGACTATGTCCTCAAACATTGAAGTGAAGAATTTCAAATAGAACGAATGCTTTTTTATTGACTCTAGAACTATAAAAAATATGACGATGTTTAACAAAATGATATGCTTCACATCGAGGATATGCAACGACACTAACTCGGGACACATTTTCTTCAAATTTCCTAAAAATGGATGACTAAGACGATAATGAATCTGGAATCAAGAAATGGAGCATGCAACTCTATAAGGTATTGGTAGAGAGACGTCAGTAAGCACATACAACCCATTTAAGACGGCCTATACCAATGATCGTCTGCGTCTTCAGATTCTGCGTGAGACAAGAATCAGGAAGGAATAAGATACCACAACTAAATTCACGAGTAATGCAACCAAGAGATATCAAATTAAAAGCTAACTGAAGTAGGTAATAGACATATGACAAATGTATGGAAGAATTCGGTTGCACTTTCCCAGTGCCTAAAACTCAGCA
Organism: Melianthus villosus; assembly: GCA_036897605.1. NCBI lineage: Eukaryota > Viridiplantae > Streptophyta > Magnoliopsida > Geraniales > Francoaceae > Melianthus > Melianthus villosus. Next base: position 7,188 of record JAYMTC010000328.1, read on the forward strand.
GGAGATTCATTAGCTAATGAAACATGGAACAAGTTAGAGTTGAGTTTATAGTCCGAGAATATGTCATGTGGTCGGTGGCAGCTAAATCGATAATCCATTGGCGCATAGAAGTAGGGAGACAAATAATAGGATTACTTGTCTGTATGACATGGGTAATAGAAGCTGATGATGACTGAGTAACATAATATTGAGTGTACATGACGAACTCTTTATCAGTCATAGACATATTGTAGCTAGTACAAGAATGACAATGATCAACCTGCAATATATTGGTGAATCGTTGTTGATTAGATTTTTCATGTGGTGTATGAAAAACACGTTGAACATAACCAAATTCTCCACATGTAAAACACGTCGAACCAGGAGCACCCATACGGCCTCCTTGACCCTGTCCACCTTCACGACCACCTCTATTTCCCCTCGACCACGACTAACTAGAGCAGAACGGTCACTAGTAACCACCACAGACAATTTGCCATAAGGAACTCGACGAACCTTAACACATGCATTAGCCAATGTGAGTGTGTCATAATTAGTCAATATCTATGATCGAACATTCTTAAACGATGTACCCAAGCTAGCAAAATAATTCATAACAACCAATTGCTCTCGTTGCTTCTGCATTGCTGGAACATCATCAGACGTAATAGGAAGTATGACATCAACTCTTCGCACATTCCTTTAAATTATGCATAATGTGGTGTGAGATTCTTATCTCCTTGATCAGTGCGATAAAGAGCTTGAGAAATTTCATAAATACAGACTACATTGCCTTCGCTAAAATACAAAGTGGTCAAATATTCTCATAGCTCATTAACTGTATCTACACGAGTTAACAAGAAAGAGATACGACTCTCTATCGAAATTACCACAAACCTAACCAATCTAGCATCATTTCGCTTCCACACTCTCACTTTCTCCCTTGCTGGTGGAGAACAAATTAAATGATCATCTTTATCCATACCAAGCAAAGCAAGTCGAACTTCTTGTTTCCATTGCAAATAGTTAGTGTCATCGAACTTCAAATCAATCAACTTAGTCTCAGAGATAATATCAGACTTTGACTCTACCATAGAGTCATCAAGAGCCATTGAAACCACAGAGAAACTCATATCCAAAGCAGAAAAAACAGATATGAAGAAAAAATCAATGCACCCTATGTGGAACACCAAAGAAGCCACCGGCAGCCACCCAAAACCAACACTCCAAACGCCTTACAAACTGATCTAACTCAGATCATACTGACAACGAAAAAAATAAGGGAAAAAAGAAGAAGAAGCATGAAGGTGATTTCTTAATCAATCAGCACAGGATCGTCATTTAATCTTATGCTCTTGATACCATGTAGAAAAAAGAAGAGAATTAGAGAAGAATATAAACATTAACCTCATTAATTCAGACGACTTGTATATGTAGGAAATAGAAAATAAGATAAGTACTAAATAAGATAAACATGAAAACTAGATATACATTATATATTCTAACAAAAAGAAACCTTCAAATTAATACATATAATATACGAGTATTTTGTTTTTTAATGAGCTGAATACAAACCAACACTAAACTAGGTTCCAAGTAACAACACTCTAATTTTAAATGAATCAAGGAAAGATGAATCAGTTAACCTAACTTGTCAAACCAGTGAACAAAAAATTATGGGCTAAACAAACATCCCGACCCACCATTTTTGTTTCCCCTCCATCATAAGGATAAGCACACATATAAAAAAATCATAGAGATTGAGTGCAATACCATGAACATGCTTTTCCATCCTGATTTGACATTGTTGACACGAGATAACACCATTTGTGAGACACACCTGATGATTAATTCTCTTATCTCGACAGCAATACTCTTGCGCATGACAATGACAAAAGGCTTCATAAACTCGTTCTGAAAATTATAATTAGATAACTCTTCTCGCTCCAAAAATTTCATTGATAATTGCCTTAAAGAATCCAACGCAAAAATTGCGATTGAAAGGTTTTCAGAACAACCAACAGTTACGAAGAAATCTGAAAGAACATGCCAAATGCTTGACCACACAAGCCTGATACGCTTCATGTTATAGTGCCTGTTACAAGAAAATAAAGAATGTAAGAATCACAAAAGTGTCAATAGAAGCATAAGAATTAAGAATACAAACATAAAAGTAAAATACTGCTACAGAAGGAACAAGAGAATGGAAGTTTCATCATACGCAATCTCAAGCATCTTTGTAAGGCTGAAAACCCGTGGATCAGATGCAGATCTCAATTCCTCCAGAGACACCTTGCAGAGTGCTTTCACAAAGTCAATTATTGCTTCGCTGTTTAACTTTTGACTCCGTGTGAATATGCGATTCATTTCAGAACTATCTACTTGTTGTAACATGTTCAAATTGGACACCAAATTATTCATCTGCTCAGACGTGACTGCTCCAGAAGCATTGCCTCCTATACCAGCACTGTCATATGAACCATTCATTCTAGTAGCAGCATACTGAGACCTCCCAGGTCCCTTCCTTTTTGAAACCGGAAGACTTGTGCCCATTGATTTTTTTGACTTTTCTGAATCACTCTGAGAAAAAGAAAAAAAAGTGGCATCGGGAGGTGCACCCTCCCCTAAGAGATGAAGATGCTCATATCGGGAGACACAAGTCAAAATATGCTCCCAAGCTTCCTGCAAGTAATTCCCATCTTCATCTGCAATTGTAACTATTGCCTGATTATAATGAAAATGCTCAAAAGTCAGATCCAAGAACAATGCCATTTCAATTTTAAATAACAATTATGGACTACTTCATAACGACAAAATACACACAAAGTAGATAAGATCAAAAGAACACATCTTCACCTCAAATCCCTCATAAAATCCATTTTGACCTAAACAAGTTACATCCACAACACACTAATGAGAAGGAAGAAGAAAAGCTACTAATTACAACCGAGACTGTCCAGTTTACCGCTATATATTTGTTTCTTTACCTGGCAAGTGTGCAATATCTTTGCCCCAACTCGAGGAGAGTGTTGTGAGAGTCAATTTCTTGGTTATCTTTCTATTTATATTTATCTTTTATTTACGTAAAGTTCGTCTATGTCAAAGTTCATAAGGGTATTATAGACTTTCTTTATTATCATAAAACTAATTTTGGGGTAATTACATAAATAGTCCTTAGACTTAGGGTGCATTTCACAAATCGTCCTTGATCTTACAAAGTGAATATATTTAACCTTGAACTTTACAAAGATTATAGATTTGGTCCTTAAGTAAAAAATAACAGTCACTGACCTATATTAATGTTAAGTGGGAGGGTAATTTGGACCCAAAAAAATTGTTTATCTTCTTTGTTGAAAGCATGATACGAAGAGCTTTAGTAAGAACGTAAGGCCAAAACTGTTCTCCATCTTCCACAATCCACCATTATTACTAACATTAAACTCCTTCAACTCGATCCCCAACACTCTGACTGACCAACCCCATATGGAACAAATCCCACCCAGTCGACCTTTGCACTTTTGGAATCTGACTACTTTCGTTTCAATCCCTTTCTCCACCCTATCTTCATCTCTTCCTAGTGAGAAGTGAAAGGAGCTTTCCAAGGAACCACAAGTTCAAATTGATGCCAAAACAGCTAGTGCACAAGAGAATCCAACTCCCAACGGAGTTTTAAGAGACTTTATTGGGAGTGTTAGGAACAAAGTCCAAAAGGAGACCGTAAGGAATTTGCAGCAATTATAGCAATTAGGACCACACGTGCATGTGAGGTTGCAGCTCTTTCAACCAGGAAAGTGATGCAAAGATATGGGCAATGATGCAAATCCCCATAATAATCAAAATGTGGTGTCAAATTGATATTCAAACATTTATATATAATGAAGCCACTCATTGTGTTTGTTTTCATGTATTTCTGTTTGGTTTTTAACTTCAATATGATTCATCCTGCTGTGACTTGTGGCTTCCAACAGAATTAATTATCATAGAATTATCTTGATATCAAAATAAGAAGACCAAGACCTACCCAATCCAGCAACCTAATAATAGCTCCAACAGAATATTCCCAACAACAATAAACGCAACAAAATCCTCCAATTCGATTCTCTGTAACAAAACAAAACAGAGAGAGCAAGAAAGACAGCTCGAAAGGGGCTAAGGGCAAGACCATCGAGTGTAATATTGGCGTGAGCTTCTCCGACCGGTAATGGGGAATATACCCAACCCAACAACTGATTTATAAGGAGCTAGATTAGGTCGTTGGAATCGGAGGATCGATCGAAAATACGGACTTTGAGGCCAAAACAGGTTTGTGAGACGGTGGTTATGTAGGAAATGAAGTTTTGGAAGGAATTTTCGGGGAAGACATCTTTCTCTCCATCACCATTTAGCTTTTGGCGGAAGAAATCTTGGTTGCTCCATTGCCAGTAGCGTCTTGTTGGGTCAAAAATCACATTGATGGAATGCAAGAAATTGAAGTTGGGTTAATGTCTTGTGTTTTCATCTATTCTACTTTTCTTTCCAATAATACCCTCCGCCAACATTTGCACGTGACATCTATATGCTCGGACGGCAAGACAATAGTTGTAATGTTTGTCAAGTTTATGAATAAATATGTTCATTTATTAAATTAAAAGAAAATTTGTGAAATACGTCATAGATCCAAGGATCATTTATGTAATTAATCTGAAATATTTAAAATCCAAAGGCATATTCAAATTGCATGTATAACAAAGTCAGTTATACGATACTAATTTTTTTATTAGTATAAGATAAGACAAAATGAAAAATAAAAAGATTCACTTTTCTTACTATTAAAAACCACTAATAAGACTAAAGCTAAAAAAAAAAAAAAACCAGTAATACGGTATTGTCACAAAAATGAATGATTTTCTAGTTGGCGGGTTGATAAATGAGAGCAGTCAGCTGTGGCCTGAGCTTATCATTCCAAATCTTTTGCCTTGTTCCAATACCTTCGTCTCTTTTCTCTATCTCAACCACAACTAACTTATCTGTTAACCTGTTAATCTCAATATTAACAACCATATTACCATTTTCCTCCTCTAATTTAATCCCCCATTCTTTCTTTCTTATAACCCCCACTCCCTCCTTCACCGCAACCCCTTCCACCATTGCCAATATCATCTCCGGTGTCATCTCGGATAAAAAACATTCACCAGAAACCGCCACATCAGGACCACTAATCAGACCAGACAAATCATATCCAGGCGACTGTGATATAATATCAAACGCATTTAAGCACTCTGTCCTATGGCCTCCGTGGCTTCTACAATCAACTTCATCTGTTTCAAACCTTGTGTCATTTTGTCCTTCCTTGAACCAACGGTCGTTGAGAATCTCATCTACGCTTATCCTCGTCTCCGGGCTTGGATCGAGAAGTCTTGACAATAACATCTTCAGATCTGGTGACGTCCATATAGGACACCGAAATTGTCCTTTGTATATCTTACTGTACATAACCATGATGTTGGGGTCGTTGAATGGC